>APFE031048473.1:114445-130681 GCA_000404065.3 Pinus taeda | reverse complement strand
TTGGTTGCAGAGATTGTGTTCAAGTATGGGGTTAGTATAGGGAGCTATAAGGATAGATTGTGACAGCCAAAGTGCAATTTTCTTGGCAAAGAACCCTGCTTATCATTCAAAGACAAAAGCACATTGATGTTCAGTATCACTTTGTGAGGGATATGATAGAAGAAAAACAGGCGTTGCTGGTAAAGGTGGACACTTTGAAGAATACTGCAGATGCATTGACAAAATCCGTGAGCTCTGAGAAGTTCTCTTGGTGTAGAGAAACAATGGGCGTTTCAGGGCTGGAAAAATGACTAAGCTCTCCTGTGGGCCCCTGTGGAAAGAAAACAACAAGTGGGAGATTGTTGGGTTGTGTTATATTCTTTCCACATAGTTAACAGGGGGTTTGAGGGGTACCCCTAACCCCACTTTATGGGGTCTGGGGCAGCGCCTCGGAAAATTTTGGTTTTGGACCCAATGTTAGGTTGGGCGGACTCACCTATGGTTTTGTGCATGATTTTCACACATGTTTTTTGGGACGTGATGGTTTTTGGTCCATGGTTTTGGACGCGATGGTTTTTCGGTCTATGATATTGGATGCTTCGGCATGTATAAATATGTATTGTAACATTGAAAGGAACATAATAAAAAATCAAGCTGGTAGTCTTGGTTTTGGGATCTAGGGGAAAATCTCTGTGCATATGTGTTTTTATGTGTTATGCTCTCGCATTGTTTATTTTTCTATTATTTAGAATTCATATGCAGGTAATTTCTGTCTCAATCTCAACCAAAGCTTTCCATTTCTTGAAAGTATCAAATACATCAGATTTATTCTTAATACAATAAATCCAAGCTTTTCTAGTTGCATCATCAATAAAAGTAACATAATAATGAAAGCCACCAAGAGATAATACATGAGCAGGTCCACATACATCTGTATGCACAAGCTCTAATTTTTCACTCTTCTTTTCTTTCCCAACTCTGAGAAATCTGACTCTCTTTTGTTTTCCATAAATTCAATTCTCAAAGAAGTCCAAATAACCATTCTTCAACCTTCATCCCCTTCTCACTCATGTGTTCGAGCCTATGATGCCATAATGTTGCATCTACTCCTTTGGAAGTTAAAGCATTAACAAGGTTAGAAATACCATTGCATAAATACAATGTACCAACATTTTCACCTTTTGCTATTACCAGGGCTCCTTTGGTGACCTTCCAAGCTTTATCTGTGAAAGTTGTCACACAACCTTCATCACCTAACTTCCCTGTTGAAATCAGATTTTGCTTTAGATCTGGAACATGCCTTACCTCCTTTAGTAGCCATTGGTTTCCATTATGCTGTTTTACAAGAACCTTATCCATTCCAACAATTTTACAGGGTTTATCATCACCCAAACGGACTTGTCCAAAATCTCCTTGAACATAGTCATGAAAGTATTTCTTATCAGGTGTGGCATGGAATGAGACAATCCCGCTCACTCTAGCCCTTACCCCCCTCAAAGTTTTTACCTGGGGTATTGTTAACCCAACATCCCCCCTATCACCTAGGTCTAACCCAGACTTTACCAGTGATCACCGAGGGGTACACATGCCTTACCAAGTCTTACAGTAGTATGCCCATTTTCATGCAATAATTTTGACTTCATTAAAATATTTTTTTTTTGTTTAATGTTGCTGCGATTTTGATCCATCCTCTCTCAATTTGATTTGCTCAAAAACTTCTATCAAACTGCTCCAACTACGAGCTCGACGAAAACCTCGTAGATTCTAGCACCGATGGCCTCACGTAGCAGAAAACGAACAATTTTCGAAGTCGCATGAACAATTTTCTTCTGCTGACCTTCTTTAAATAGCCGCATGAATCCCGAACAATTCGTTAGCATGTTCTAAACCGGTAAATATTGCAAATGCACTACGATCCCTGGCAGTTACGGCACTATCTTCTACACATTCTCCTCGAGGTTCTTCTGTGTACGATTGTTCCACCATTATTTTCAAACCCAGATCTATAAAAAGGCTGCATTGATCTCATCAGGCACTATAAACCCCTGGCATCAAATAATCCCTTTGAAGCCAATACCTGGCTCTGATACTAGTTGTTAAGAAAATTTACTGCATAACATAAATAATTACTGAGAGGAATAAATATAAAAATAACCAGCAACAACCATAAACACATAAACACAAATGTTTATCCAGGAAAACCCCAAATCCGGGGAAAAACATAACCTAATAAGATCTAATTAGCATTGGCCAAAACCCTAGCCAATCCGACCAAGTGAGCCTTCACCGCTCACCTCCAGGTCTTGCCTTACAATGAAGTCCTTCCAGCCTTTTATAAGCTCCATTACATATAATACCACGGGCAGAATACCATGGGTGCACAATACCATGTGCCCCAAAACCATCACTGTTTAACCTGGTCAACTTTGACTCTATCCCGAGTCAAGTTTACCTAACAGCTTATTTGAATTTCTAATTCCTATCTTTCCAACTTCATCATGATGAACACTTTCAAATGTCTTTGTCAGCCACTTTGGGGGACCTTTCTCAAATGGTCCAAGCTGCTTCGTTGATTGAGTTGGGACTGAATCAAGATTGAGTCTCACAATTCTATCAATCACATCACTCAAAGTTTCATTCGTTGGTGGAGTTTCATGCAGGGGAGAGAGTGCTTCAGAAGAAGATTCCACAGGTTGATCTAGTATAGGAATCCCCCCCTTCAAGATGTGGAATCTGATTATCAAATTCTTGAAATGATTTTGCATTTGCGAATCTATCTAAGCGATCAAGTTGTCGCTCAACAACATTGTCAGCTTTGGATGATTCAAGAAATATTACATCTCTAGATACAACAAACTTTTATTGACTTCATCATAGAGACAATATGCTTTGGAGGTGTTTGAATACCCCGGGAAGATACACTTACGACTTATTGCGCCAAGTTTCTTTCTATGTACCTTTGGTATCAAGGCATAACATGTGGAACCAAAGACCCTGAGATGCTTCACTGAAGTAATGTGTCCATACCACATTTCATATGGATTCTTGTTTATAATAACATTAGATGGACATCTATTCTTTAAATATTCATCACATAGAACTGCATCAGCCCAGAACATCAATTTTACATTTTTGAAAAACATCATGGAGCGTACCATATTTAAGATTGTCCTATTCATTCATTCAACTACTCCATTCTGTTGGGGATTATAAGGCACAATTGTTTGATGTTTGATCCCATGTTGGCGAAGATAGTTTTCAAATTCATTTGAAGTGCATTCTTTTCCATTATCAGTGCGAATAGAGCCAATATGAGATTGTGCATCATTTTCAATCCATGTATGAAAGTTCTTGAATGTTTGAAAAGCATCAGATTCGTTCTTCAGTAAATAAACCCAACGCATTCTAGTGTAGTCATCAATAAATGTCATCATATATTTATTTCCATTTGCAGAAGGAACATGCATTGGACCACATAAATCTGAATGAATAAGTTCAAGTTTTCTATGTGCTCTTGAATGTGAATCATGAAAAAACTATTTTCTATGCTTTCCTAGAATGCAAGCATCACATTGCTTAAGTTTCCTAGGAATTGTAGGCAAACCAGTAACACCATTTTTCTTCAACAAGTGGAGGTTTTCATAGTTCAAGTGTCCAAATCTAGCATGCCATAATAAACTTGATGGAAATGTACCTTCTTCATACTGAGAATTGTATGAGAAATTTTGTGCATGAGCAGAGGTACCCTGCAGCTTGAGAAGCCTTTCTTCTTCTATCCCCGTCATGACAAGTGAGTGGTCTGAATATTTTGTAACCTCAAGCGTTCCATCAAACATATGAATGGATTGTCCTTGCTGGCGAATGCGGACCAAGCACAACAAGTTTCTCCTCAGTTGTGGGAGATATAGAACATGATGCAGAAGAAAGTCTGGAAGACTAGGTAGTTTAACCCTAATTGTGCCAAGCCCTGATGGCTTGAGTTTTGATTTGTTTGCAAAGTATACTGCTCCATCAACATTGTCAGTAAATTCTTCAAAAAAAAATTTTCTAAAAGTCATGTGGCAAATTGATCCTAAATCAAGCAACCAATCATTTTTCCAAGAAGCAAGTGAAGCATTAGATAAGTCTTCATTTACTCCAATATTACAGTGTGCCACAACATAGTGAGCGGATTCAGGTGCTTTACCTTTCTCTTTGTCATTAGTTTTACCTTTGGGTTGGTTTCTTTCTTGCTCAATTCTATCCCAAGGCATTTTGCATGTGGATGCATCATGTGATCCATCTCTTTTGTAGCGTATGCAGTGCAAATCTGACTTTTCTCCTTGAGAGTATCTGCCCCCCCTGCCTCTGAAATTTCTTCCTCTTCCTCTTCGACCACCTCTTCCTCTGGAAGAATCTTGAGCAAGATTCTTTTCTCTTTGAGCAAGACACACAACCTCTTAAGAAGATTCAGGAGATGTCTTCTTCCCAAAAGCTTTCTCTCTTTCAACAATTTTTTTCACAAGGGAGTCAAAGGTAATATCTTTGAGGTTTCCATTTGCTTGCAATGACTTAAGATAATTTGAGTAAGTGGGATAAAGTGCCTTGAGAAAAGCTATCATAGGAATATCTAGTTCAACATTAGTGACTTTGATATCATGCATTATAGATTTTACTTCTGATGCAAGAGCAAGAGGATCAATGTTTTGTAATTCAAGAGTGAAGAGTTTAATCATGAGTTGAACAACTTCAACTTCAAGTGCAGAATGTGAGTCATAGAGTTCCTTTAGTTTTTGTAAGGCTTCGAAGGCATTTGAAAATGGTGAAATATGGCGACTCACTTCTTCACTTATTGATGTTCCAATCAATGCATAGGCCTTGTTGTTCTTATTTTCCCAAATAGCGAACTCCTTGTCTGAGGCATGTTGTTCTGGCTCTTTGTCTCCGTCTCCAACACACACTCCTTTCCACAACTCATTGAAAATGAGGGTGTGTTTTATCTTCCAAGACCACTTAGATAGTTCTTCTTGCTAGTGAGAACTACTCCCACAATAGATATGATTGAATGCATTGTAAAATTTGTGTACTGTGGAAAAAAAATACTTCTGCTGCAAAATTTTACTCCTAAAAAAATCTGATTCTGATATATGGAGACAGAGGTATTATGTGGGGAAGGTGTTATACATATCATTATACAAAATGTAATACACAATGCACCAGCTCATAGTCACTAAAAATAATCATACCATTCGCGCAGGAGAGGAGGCTCTCATGCATAGGCCACCAACATATGAATTGGAGCAGCGATATATCCCACGATACCACGATCCCACGTAGCATTATATCCCACGATATCATCGAAGCCCAAGCTATGGGAGGAGCACTCGTAGTCCTGTCCCAAAGAGCTACTCACCACAGTGTTACCATTCACCTTACTGAGGTCGTTCTCCTCATCGTGATTATGTTGGACCTCATGCTGCAAATTGGAGCCCACATTACAGAGATCGTCTAAGGCATTATGGATGCAGCCACAGTGTGGGAGAAGCAGTGCAGCGTTGAAATATTTTAACGCAACAAATGGAGTGAACGTGGTAGGATTTTAACGCAACGAATGAAACCATTTCAAAGTCCTCAAACCAGAGAGGAGCTGCCATATATATCCAACAATGTCGCCAATGGGTGTTGTGGATGGGGGCTATACAATCCGACATTAAAGCATGAAGGATGATAACTCTGCAGTGGTATATGTATGGAGGGATACCAACAGCGTATCAACCAATTAACCATAGTTATCAGCCATCAAAGGTATGGGAGGGTTGCACAAAAATTGTCACTTTGACGTTCTGCAATCAATATGAGTCTATCACCCCTCACACATACCTCCTTTACAAGTCTTAAACCTCAGCTCTGCATATCAAGATTTGAAAATGAGAGAAAGTCCTTAAAAATCTGTAAAACTCTGGTTTGCACTTTCTCTTAGCATTACCTACGGTACCGCACCCATTGGTCATGTCCCCTGTGCACCTAACCGCTCTGTATTTGCGTTTATGGGTACGAACCCCTGTAAAAGTTAAAAAGGCACAAGTTTATTCTTAAAAACTCACTTTGAGTCAATTTTGGAAGCTTCTAGAGGGAATCTTGCACTAGCAAGTTCGCTCCTTGAGGGTTCATGCATCCCATTCCTTAAGGAACTAACCCCTTGATGTGTGGAGCTTATCCCCTTGAAGGAGTACTCTATCCCTTCAATGGTGGACCTGTAACCTCCTTCCCTTGTACTATAAAATGAAGCTTTGGGCTGGTTACTTGGGAGGTTGAAAGCTGAATATTTTTTAGGGTAAATGCTGCTGGAACTTAGTCTTCCTTATTGAGCTTT
The DNA here is from genome assembly GCA_000404065.3 of Pinus taeda. Taxonomy (NCBI): domain Eukaryota; kingdom Viridiplantae; phylum Streptophyta; class Pinopsida; order Pinales; family Pinaceae; genus Pinus; species Pinus taeda. The sequence goes on along the minus strand of APFE031048473.1, from coordinate 124,350 downwards.
TGAGAGGAAATATCACATACCTTTTGATTTCATTTGGAAGAGAGTGAGGCTTGTCAAAGTAGAGGAGATTCCTGCTTGGACCCTAGGAAGAGCTTGTACAGCATCAAGGCACCAAGGTTGTAAAGTTCTTCTTCTTCAAAGTTAATACAATCAAGTTTATTTTTCCCAATGAGCTGTGTTTATTGGTTTATTTCATAGACTCCTTGATCACTATGATGAACATGATTTACTATATTAGTTATTCAGGTGTTCTTTGATGTGTGTTTGTTTGTGTTTGTAGGTTATTAAAAGGAAGCTCTTTGAAGCTGTTGGAGCAAGGCTGCTACAAAATAGCGTTGGACTTAAGGTATGGTCTAAAACACCTCTTAGTTTTTATTAATGAATCGTAATATGTTTAGAGAAAAGTAGATTTGCTTTTCCTGTTTGTTGCTAGATATCAATTGATACTAGGGAGATCAGTCTTGTCCGCAAGAACGATTTCTCCGCTTAACAAATTGGCGACTCCACTGGGGACAAGATTTGCTTGTCTTGTTTGTTGCTAGATATCAATTGATACTAGGGAGATCGGTCTTGTCCGCAAGAACAATTTATCCGCTTAACAGGGAGTCGACTGTGTATGAGGAGCGCCAAGCGAGGAGTTGACTGTTGCAGTGATAAGGAGTATAATGAAGTTGCGGGGTATGATGCTTTTAGGAGCGATGTTCAATGAGTAGAGCGATATACCACAACAGCATTCACCATTGCCTAAAACTTCTAGCTTGATTTTGAAGCGTTATACCACTACTGTACCACGACTATATTCTTACATGGGAGGTAGCATCAGAGCTGCTAGGCTAGCCAAAATTAGCAGAATAATAGTGAGAGAGATGTCAGTCTGCATAGGATTCATAACATAGGCAGAATAGGGAGTTACAAATAGAGGGAAGCCAAAAATGGCGCTGGCTCTGATACCATGTCAGACCAGGAGGTAACTCCTCGATGCGAATTATGATATTCATTCAGGTTGTTCATTATTATATACAAGAGGGAAAGATTGTTCATTTCATCTCTTGGTGACTCTTCATCTTTTCTATTATTTATTTACATTGATTACAGTTGTTCACCCAATCCCTATGATTAGGTGTCAACAAGAATAATCAAAATTGAAATAAATAATATACATCAATTTAAATTGAATAGCAATGTACCATAGAAAAAAGTGACTCATAAACTATGCACAAGGTTTCAAAACCAAGTCTCATGCCTTGTTGCAATAAGTCTTCTATTGGCGTAGTTCCATACTTTTTTTCCTGCGTGTTTCAAACCCCATTATAAATCATAGATTTAATATAAAGGAGTTTTTTCCTCTATAATTATAAACTCAGAGAAGTAAAACAACATAGATACTTAAAAATTTCACAATTAATTTTTGATATGCCAAGATATAGTCACAACCCATATTTAATCCAATCTCAATCAATTCTTATGATTACTCTTCTTTGTATGTTAGCACCTATTTGAAGGCATTCAAGGAAAGTTGTTGTAAAACGACTTAAAATATACAAACATGAAACCTTTAGTTGTTATAAGGAAATATTAAGAATTACTCACAAACTTTGAAATCAACCATTTTCTTTCTTGTCGTTTTGTTTTATGTGCTGAATGAGTTCCATTTTGCTTTATTTTCTACAAGAAAATACTTGAAAATTAATATTTAATGCTAAATATGTTTTTATATGTACAAAGTCAATCATGATTACATACATTTGAAGCATGTTGTTATTGATATAGTTTCTCCTGTGATGCAATTATGTTCATTTCTTTGAACATTTCCTTGTACAATTTTTTGGACATTCCTACTGGCATGTTTCGCATATCAACTCATTGATTATTTGGGATTTGCATCATCTTCCTGAAAAAAGTACTAAACTATTTTAATATTGATATATGAAAACTAAATATAAAAAAACTGATATTAATAAATGAATGACTTGTAGTAATATATACATATAATTCTAGAAAATCATTTTAATTAGGAATATTACCTTTTGAATTAATCGTTTTTTTTGTTGTATGTTTTTTCTATTGCAAGTCTGACATGCCTCATTGACCATTGCTTTGGAAATGCTTCATGTAGTTTAGATATAATTTGGTTCTTAGAATCATTGGATTGATTTTTGTGTTGTAAATGGAATGTACGTCTATATGTTTGTTCCACTAGATCCCTCATAGTTTTGTAAAAAAAAATCCCCCTTTCATTAAGCTCCAACACCACTCTAGATGATCTAAGAACCAATTCATCGTCATTTACATGTTTTATAATTTTTCTTTTCTTAGAACGACATTGTTCTTTTCATTCAATGTTTCTCCATGTAGAACATTAAACATATATGAATTAATAGATTGTTTGAAACATGTTATCTATTATTCTTAAGTATATTATTAATGAAAATTCAAAACAAAAAAAACTCATATTGAATAGTATTTTTTCATTCACCTAATTCATCTTTCTACAATTTTTCTATCAATATTTTGCACTCTTCTGCACTTAGATTAGAAATAATCTTATCGATCTTCTTCATTTTGTGGCTCTACATGACACACACTAACCAATACATATTAGTTAAACTTACATATAGTTCAAACATATTAATTCTTTAAATAATTTACAAAGAACTTGTCTTGTTTGCTTTTTTCGATGTGCTACCATTGTGTTGATCAATTTTTTTGTTACTTAACACCTTATCTGACATTTTTTATTGATATACAACTTGTACCATTCAATACAAAAGTCATTAAATATATTTTATAAACAAATCAAATAATTTTTAACCAAAAAGAGTCTTGTAACTGGTGTGTTTATCCCATTAAACGCACGGGAGCGTTTTAATTATTTGACATTGTCAAAGAAATTATTTTTTTTTTAATAATTTTAAATATTATGGGTGTGATTTGTAACACTAAACACACCGAATGATTATGGTGCAATTTGTAAGAGTGCGGGGTCGTGTGTTATATTACACCAGGAGCAACGATGAACAAACTAGACATAAATCCACATTGTTATAATATATCAGTGCGTTGTATTACACAGGGGTGCACTGATGCAATTATATTACATAGGCACACAACATAATATATAATATATATAGTATATATTATATAATATATATATATATGTTTTCTAAGAAAAGATAGGGTTGGCAGGTTTTGGATCTAAATTCAATAAGTGATTCCCCTATTTTACATGCCAAACACCCTATATATAGTAGTACAATACAAACCATTAAATCTAAAATGCCTAAAATGAAAAACCCTAATTGTAAAATGGTAAAGGAAATTAAACCCTAAGGTGAAATTTTGCAGGAAGAATCAAGGGTTTAAGGTAAGCATTGAACTTTTTTGTTATTTTTCTAAATTTTAATTAAATTTAAATAGGAGCAAAGATTGTAAAAAAAATTACTAGTAAAATCAATAGTAATTTTTTTGTTATGCAGGGTTTTATCTTTATTGTTTTCTAATTTGCGAATAAATCTAGCAGAAATTGTAAAAAAAATTAACAATAAAATTTAAATTTTTTCCTATCCAGAGTTTTGAGTGAATCACCATACCTTTCAAATTTTGATCTTTCTGCAGTTCCAAAATATTTTAGTTCTCCATAATGCTCCTAGTATATCTCTCTTGCAAATGATTTCTCTTTTAATTAAACCCTAATAGAAATTGTCAAATTTTTTATTAAAAATAAACAATAAAAATTAAAAATTTTATTGTGCAGGGTTTTGAGTGAATCACCATACCTTTCAGCATATGATCTTCTGAATAATTATGTTGCTCCAAAGTATTACGTTGCTGCACAGTGCTCCTGGTATGTCTTTCTTGTAAATCATTGCCTTGGAATCTTGGAAAAATAATTAAATAGTGAAAAAAACATTTACTATTTAAAATACTTTATGAAATAGATTTTGAAAAATCAATTACCACTCATTTTTTAATTTTAAAAAAAAAAATCGCTCTTTTTTTTTTCAATTTTTCTAAATATTTCGATAGTTAAGTGCACCGGTGCATTTATAAGCAAAGTGCACTGACATTATCAAGGCACCAAACTTTTTCAATGCTTCAACATGACACAATTATTTTTTATTTTCGAAATCCCAAATAGTGCGATTAATTTTTTTAATGCAATGGTGTGGTTTAAATTTATAAGCATCGGTGTTGTAATAGGTATAAAATCACCGACATGGTATAATTTGTTTTTATTTTCTAAAATTTAGAAACATGTGTGTACTAGTGTTGTTTTTCTTTGAAACACATCCATGCATTTTTGTACAAGAGCACCTTTATGATAACATTGTTTTTTCGAAATACAAGAAACTAGTGCGGGTATTATTTGAATGCACTGATGCTAGTACTATTAAAATGCATCGGTGCGCTTTGTTCTAATAAGCGCATTGGTCGTGGTTAAAAGCTATCTAAAATTTTATTTTCACATAAAATGACATATTAGTCTTAAATTACCCTTTAGGATGCATCCACATGAATTACAATAATTCATAGTATACATTTTCTACTTAAAACCACCTTATTCTTGAGAAATGGTTTGAAAACTATATTGAAATTTATATTTTGGTTATATGGTTCTCGACATTAATTTTAGATATGCACACAAAATTTCATTTCTGATTTTTCTCAAATGCAAGGACAAAATCTCAATAATATCAAATGGCCAATTCTTCAAATTCTAGCTCGTTCCATATCGTTGATCAAATTCCTTCACAGAGTTCTTCCTTTCCTTTATATTTTATTTATATTTCGATTATCTTATTGATTTTTTTCTTTTTAATCCATGTCAATTTGAATAAAAATGTATCCATATTTTTAGGATCTTGATTCAGAATCGAGTTCAAATGCATAAAATATTCCTTCATTTCAATAACGTCGGAAGCTCTTATTAGAAGTAGCATATCTCTGACGATATGGAAATAGACATCCATTTGTTGCTTTTCCTTTCCATAGTGAAATGTCTTTTATTACACTACAATCTTATATTATAGCAAACTCTAAGCTCATTGTGTTTTAATTTGATTGCATTCAAGCATCATTTGGACATTGGAACTGTGTATCTGCACAACTTCACTCTTTGATATTTTTGTTTTACGAGATCACTAATTAGGATCAATTATAATTTTGATTATTTTATTTATAATAAATATATAAATATATTAAAAATATTTAAAATATTCAAATCATACAAATTACACATTTTAAAGTTATAATTTCAACAATTTCTTATGATATTTAAAACAAAATTTATTGAAATAAATCGACAAATAATTAGAATATGTGATCTAATGAATCTTTCAAATTGGGAGGACGATGTCATGGCCTGACAATAATATTCAACAACTTTTTCAAATCTAGTGGACGCCATTGGTATCACAATAATATATTCCAAGATTCCAAGTTGAAAATTAAATTTAAATTGATTTGAATATTTAGAAAAAGTGTAAACATATTTTTTAGGTTTTGAATTTTTTATAAATATTTTTCAATCAATATGATGAGTATTAGATCAATATGATGAGCATTACCGCAATTCTAACAAGAATATATTATATACAAAATTTCGGTAATAATAAGTGATAAGGCTACATGATAAGGTGTTGTGTGTGATATATTATTAAAATCTATCTTTCTCATAATGATCCTTGAAGGTCACGAGCCCAAGCCATATACATCATGTCATTGAAAGTCATGAGCTTAAGCCATATTTATCACATCGCCGATTTGAAGGATATCAATTGTACAATACGATAATGCCGTGAAACCCACACTTGCAATTTTTCACAATGTTTGGTGTGTGATTGATAAGACCCATGAAACCCTAATATGATATATTTTCACATTTCACTCTTATTTTACCATTTGAATTGACAACGTTTAACAAAGTATAACTTTTTGCAGTTCCATTTTTGAAATCCATGGCGCCATGCCAGTTTGTAGCAAGGACCTCTGAGATCCAGGTAAGACACCTAGAGTGTGTATTGTAGGACAACAATTTAGGTGTTTTCCCTCCCTCTATCTTCCCATGGTTGAACCATATTGTATGGGTTTGCCATTTTTTCCTGCTCCTACTGCTACTCCTTTTGTTGACGTCTTTGCTACATTATTGACATATAAAATATATCAGCCTCATACATAAAATACATTTTTTTTATTAAATAAAAAATGTATTTATAAATATGGAAACAAAACTTTCAAATAAAAGAAATCATCGATGCACCAAAAATGCAGTCATGCATCAGCTTCGGTGCGCTGTCAAACACAAACACAAACACAATCGCACCGACAACGATGCACACATACATATGATACATTGTTGTTAGTTCACAAATTTAAATTTTCATCGCAATGCATTACACTTATGCACCGATGCGCACATATAAGCTTTTCGCATTGGTACAGAATGTTCAGGTTATCGAACGCACCGAGCTATAGCTATATTTTTAAATGTTATTTTTGTGGTGCATTTAGTAAATATAATTCGCCGGGCATAACACACTGATGTACAATTTATAAACACACTGCAACACTAGTGGTTCGTTATGTTCACGCATTGCACTGTGGTGCACCTAGTAAATTTATAGGGTGCACTACTATCAATGCAAGCCTAACATATTGAGTGCACTGCGTAGGGAGTTTTTTTTTCAAAAACAATGGAAATTTTACGCTAATTGTAAATTATAATCCACTAAAACATTAAATCGGAGAGAAACATAAACATTACCTAGACATTTGGCTGTCAGGGAGGCATTATTGACATGTAATGGAGAATTTTTTTTTTAACCACGGTTTGAAAAAAATGGAAAGTTAGGCAGTAAACATGGTAGAAAAGGATGGTGAGCAAAAGAAGTGTTGATGTCAGGGTGCTTGCATGAGACAAGAGTGGCATGGATGCTTCAGATCTCTCCAACACTGTATATGGTAAAAATGAAATTTATAGTAGAGAGGTTTTTTTTTATTTAACCCTTGTCTAGTGCGTTAGGATAAATGCACTGGTGTGGAAGATATCCAAGAGCACTGCGTTGTTTTCTATATTAAAAAATCTATAGCGATGTTTTTGGTAAGATGCCCTAGGGAATTCTTAAACAGGTACCGCACAGTGCTTTGTTTGACTATAGCACTGCTCTTGTTTTAAAAATTTAAAATTACACAGTGGTGCTCTTTTGAAGAGATCTCAGAGATTTTAGTACATTCACTGCACATATGCATCATTGGAAAATAACACTGCATTTTTTTGAAATTTAAAAAATATAGCAGTTCTCCTTCTTAGTATGCACTTGACCATTTTACTACATGAAGTGCATCGACATTGCAGGTGTATATAACACCGAAAATTTTTAAAAGTTAGCCTTTTTCGGTGTTATCAATTACTAAGCATTGGTGCATTGTGTTATTTAGCGCACCGTATTTTTTTATTTTATAAAAATAAATTTCCACGATGCACTATGTTCTATGCAACACTGGTGCTTGTATGGATAGTAAAGCACTGGTGCATTTGTATATTGTAGACGCATCGTCTAAAAGACATCCACCCACCCACCTTTGCTAGTGACCTCCGCTACAAATAGATTTTTTGGCTATTTTTATAGGGGCTTCCGCAAAAACCTCCACTAGAAGGTATTTTCCTTGTAGTGCTTCAACTCTCCACTCAACCTTAGATTGCTCTGCACTATATTATTTCTTACAACCAATCACCCCTATTCCAAATTCCAAAGCTTGAGGAAGAGTGCTCAAAGGATCTACTCACACATATAGCACCACTAGGGTTCCTAATATTCACCTTTCTCCACCCAACAACCATTTTCCTCTCATTTTCCTGCACTCTCCTTCCTCCTCTTTTCGTGTCTCCTCTAGCCTAATCCTTTGTATCATTTCATTTCTTTATACACCTTAATCATTATTTTGTGTCCATTAGTGGTTTTGGGTGTCCTCTCCTTCCAATGCAACCCACTCTTTTAATTAATTTTTGTCCCTTTTTCTTATGGACTTTCCAAAGAAAGATATGGCTCTTGTCCTTTTTTCCTCCAACTTAATACATGTGTAGTCAACCCATTTAAAGGTCCACAAATAAGCCCATGACTCACATTAAATAACCACTTTCTCCAATTTCCAAAGCAACCTCCTCCCTAAGCTCTGAAATTTGCGCCCCATCTCTCAACTAGTTTATGTGCGCATATTTTTAAGATTTTTTATAGCAATGGTTACAATTAATCACAAGAGGGGATTAACCTACAAGGGATATCATGGGGAACTAGTTCCTTGAGATTAGTCAAATAAGGACTTTCATGATCTCACTTAAGCTAGTTTTGTGATATACACCACCTCGCTAGCCAACATCTCTTCATGATCAAGATTGAGTAGTCCTTTACTCTCTAATTAATTAATACTTTTGACTAACATGTTGCAAAAAAACCATCTAAAGTAGGACAAATTATTTGAATGCTTTCTTCTACTCTCTTTAATTAAAGGTAAGAATGAACATGGAAAGGAGTTGACCCATAAATATAGAAGTATTAGTGGCCCTGGGTAAGATAGCGTGAATTCTAAGAATGAGAATCTAAATCAACACATGAAAGGTATACAATTAAAATCTAAATCAACATGGTAAAGTAACACATTAATTTCTCAAAATATGTGTAAGCTAAATAAATAATAATTAATACATGTAAAGAAATTACTAAGGATACTCCCAACAATAACTAGATGTCATATTGCATTCCATGAAGAACATAATTTTCAAGCTACAATGGAATGTACTCTCACTAATTCCAAAGGAAACTATTTAGGTAGTCACATGTTTTCACATGCCACAACACATACCATGTGTGTCATCCTTCATAATTATGGATGCCTTTATGGGCACTAAATATATGCTTTGTGAAATTCATACACATCATCTACTGAAGGATGAAAGTTATCTCTTAAAGTAGCATTGGCCAATGGTAGTCAATGGTCTTATGCCATGAAAAATCCATGTGAGTATATTCTCTAGGAAAATCAAAATAATTCTCTGAACTCTTTCACCTCTCACAAAATATTACCCTTCTTTGTCAAATTCCAAGATGATCTTTGGAACATAGAGCTAGTTGGAAACTTTACAACATCAGTGCAAATGCCTAGGTATTCTTATAGCAATAGAAAATGTTCGAGCGAGAGATAACTTGAGTAAGCCTCTATGGTGATCTTCTTTTCTTTTTTAAATTGCATAGAAAGTGGTAAGATGTGTTTATAATGGAAGTAAAAAGTCTATTAGGGTTGTGACCCTTAGAAAAATCAATGGAAAAAATAAATCATGATAAAATAAAAATAAATAATAAAAAATTATGAGTGTTAAATACTTTCATCTGATGACAAGAAAAAAAATTGATGATCCTAGAGAACCCCCTAAAAATATGCTTAATATAACAAAATAAGTGATCTGGAAATGGAATGTACTTGTTTAAGGGTGCAAGGTATCCATTTTCCATAATTTCAAAGGTGAGCTATACACTCCAAGTGACCTCTAAAAAGTTGAAAACTTCTTATTTCTTATACAGAGATAGACTGTAGGGGCATTCACCGGACATGTCACCTCTAAAGAGAGGATGAGTTCTAGAGGCTACCTGGCCCTCTATAGGATCTGCCTAAAGAAATAACAAAGTAAACACTTAGAAGTCTTTGACATACACATACTTGAAGTTTGATGTCTTGCAGAATAAGACAAATAACTTTCTGCAACTGAATAGGTGATTATGTGTTATGAAACCAGCTCAAGAAAAGATAGAAAAGATAGATCAACGCCTTAGAAGTCAGCCTCTTCGAGGGGGCAACCTCCTTTACATTACATAAATGAAAAATTCTTGGATGATACAAATGAAAAGACCTCC
>APFE031048473.1:0-107858 GCA_000404065.3 Pinus taeda | reverse complement strand
TGTTCAAGTGCATGCTTATGCACACCTTCTTCTTGCAAGGTATGTTTCAAACTATTGCATTCCCCAAGAATACAATCTTTACCAACTTGAGGTAGGGAACTTGAAATGAAACTCCTTCTAGGAACTGTTTCAATTGCCTTCATGGCCACTTTGGAACTTTCTTCATACGATTGTCCATAGCCAAGACCCAAATTCTTAGGCCTTACCTCCACCATTATTGGCTCAACTATACCCTGTGCATGTTTTCCCAATCCTTTTCCTTCATATCCCATTTTGGACATCAACTTGGACCCTATGCCTTTGGTATGTTTCTCAAAAAAACCAACACACTTTTCAATTGAGGAAATTGAAGACACGTTTGAATGGTTTACGTCATCCTCATGCATTTTCTTGGACAAAGCTTCTTGAGCTTGAAGGAGTTGTTTCTCCATGTCATGCAGTCTTTAGAGAATTATTTCCTTCTCATCCTTCATAGCCAACAATTGTGCATGAAGCTTAACACTTTCTCTTTGATCCTCAATGAGAATCTGCACCATGTCCTTCACCTTAATGAACTCATTCTTCATGTCATCATTGAAGAATTTGGTGAAGGAGGAACCTTCACTAGTGGAAGAAGTTGACATTATGTAAATGGTCAATTAAACAAAACAAACTTCCAAATAAGAGTTCTCAAAGCTTTCAATCAAATGACAAGCTTTAACCAAATGTCAAACAAAAAACCCCTTCTTATTCAAGCAACCATTTGCAACAAATAAAACAGTCAATCTCTTACACTGTTTTAACACCTTTTGCACAAACAAATGCTCAATCTAAGCTTTGATACCATCTTGTCTGAAAATGGAATGCACCTTTTTAAGGGTGCAAGGTATCCATTTTCCATAATTTCAAATGTGAGATATACACTCCAAGTGACCTCTAAAAAGGTGAAAACTTCTTATTTCTTATACAGAGATAGACTGTAGGGGAATTCACTAGACATGTCACCTCTAAAGAGAGGATGAGTTCCAGAGGCTACCTGGCCCTCTACAGGCTCTGCCTAAAGAAATAACAAAGTAAACATTTAGAAGTCTTTGACATACACATACTTGAAGTTTGATGTCTTGCGGAATAAGACAAATAACTTTTTGTAGCTGAATAGGTGATTATGTGTGTATGCAAGTTATGTATATTTGTTGTTTTACACTTTATATCAGTTTTGTTTAGCATGTCATATTTAGCAAATAAAGACATCAAAATGATAAAGCAGTTCACCCCTTTTGGGCTACATCTGCTAGACCAAGCCTCTCCAACTAGGCTTGTCCTCTTGTATTAAAAATGCTACAAAGGCTAATACAAGAATATAAGTGTCTCAAAATACAGATCTGACTGTAAATACAGATCAGAAGATAGGAATTAGCTAAACATGCTCTTTCCCAAGCACTAAACAGTGAAATTGTACCTTATGCAGTACTTTCCCCAATTGGCCCTAGTGGCCCTTTAGAATTGCATGGAGAATTTTGAGGTGAAGATGGCATCAATTGGTTCTGAAACCTCTACCATTAGACTCAGAAGGTCGAAAATAGCATACATAGGCTTTTGAATCACCAAAAATGGATGAACATAGCCCCCAAACAGCTCAAGCACTGAAATGGCCCTAGTGGCCCTGAAAGCTTCACTGAAGCTAAACAGTGAGAAGAATGCCTCAATAGGAAAAACGTGCTGTAGAAATGGATTCAAGATGCTGAAAACCTTCAGGAATGACCTTCGTTCCACATTCATTGGCTGCACAATTCCCAATGCAGCTCCCAAACTGATTTGGCCCTAGTGGCTCCTGGAACTTCCACGAAGCTAAAACACCTGCAAATGACCTCAGATGGCTATGAAATCTATGCCAATGGCTTCAAAAGGTTGAAGAGACCAAAAAAAAAAAAAAAAATCATCCAAAACGGACTTTCCTAGCCAAAGTTATGGCCCATTAAAGTTTTCCTCCAGTTATGCCTAGAAACACTCCAGCTAACTTTAGTTGGAGTCCAGTTAACTCCGCCAATTATGGCGGGTCCACCAAATTCACTGCCTCCGCTAAAATCTCCGCCAACTTGAATTTGACTGCAACTAACTGTTAGTGGCTTTCAATGCGCATGTGAACGGTCGGCGGTTTTGCATGGGATTGCGTGCCCCAAACTCCGGGTGAACTGTTGTTAGCCTCCGCGTTTAATGGCCATGTGACCACGTATCACACATTACATGGTGACCATTATGTTATGCTAGTGGTTAGGAATTGTGCCCCAGGTTCTGGCACTGTGGTCACGTGTATGGGGGCTGGCCCCCTTGGGGTCCCGCCTAAGGTCTTTCAAACCTTAAATACAATGTTTTCCATTAACTTTACAAGAGTTAACCACATGGCGCAGTGCTAGGATGTTTGGTTGTTACATATGAGGTCGTGTGTTCAAACCACCATTTGCCCAAAAGTTTTTAACATATGCATCCATAGCTGATGTCACCCTGGGCCACGTGGCGGCCTCCGGGCTTGCCACGTGGCATCCTGCCATTCGCTGCCCAAAAGGTATATTCCCTAGAATATTCTAAAGAATATTTTGTGGAATATTCCAAAGAATATTCTACAGAATATTCTTTTTTTATATTTTTTTTTAAATATTCAAAAATTAAGGGTTATTGGGCGATTTTGTGTTTGGCATAACTTTCTCATACGGCGACCGTTTTTCGAACCGTTTGCGGCACCGGAATTAGGAGGATGAGCTCTATCCAATCATTCATGTTTGAGCCAGTTCTAAAAACTTTCATTTTTTACCATTTTGCGATACTTGGTCCTGAGCTCCTGATCAATAAGTGTGTCTTCCATTTTCTCAACAAAGATTACTTGATTTCTTAAGTGATGAGAGACTTAAAATTGAGGTAAGAATTATATTTCATGATTTATATTATATCACTTATTTTTATTGTATTTAATCTACAAATAATACTCTCTATTTATGAGTGGGATACACTGTCAAATGAATATCCAATGTAAGAAATAGAAATGGCTCACATTACTATAAAGGACAAGATCATGGGAACTATGTTTCTCTCCTAATAGAAAGCATAAAAATTTCAAGATCCCATCTTAAAATTCACTCCTTCACTCATCCACAAAACAATATAAGGAAAGCAAATTTAGCTCTCACAACATCTAGTTTTTTTTAATGTCAAAGATAAGCATAATCCATGTTTATGGCTTATTCAATTTGGGATAATCATTAGGCATTTTGGTTTAACGGTGCTTCAAAGAGAAATATGGGAGATGAATGATGGCACCCACCATGAATTGCTCTTATGCCTGCATTTCTATTTTTAGCAAGGTTCTCTACCTATATTGGTAGGAATTACATAGGTCTCTCCTTATATATATATATATTATTATTATATATATATAGATAAAGTGTGATTGATGTAGGTGGATGAAGTGTAGGGAAAACTGGAAAGTCCAATAAACTTATCAAAAGCCTAATTCTATGTGTCAAGGTGTTCTCCATCACCTCATTACATTGTAAACAATTATTATTTTTATTTTAAAATTATATATAGTTAGATTGTACGTTATTAGAAGAATTTCCATATATTATCTTACCTTTGATTAGTAAACTTCAAGGATCCATTCCTAAGAACCGGGTCATCTAAATTGTTGTATGACAAAACTTTGTTCACAAGAATAAGAGGGATTGGCCATTAGAAAGAACTGAACAAGAACTAACTCATGCAACTAAATAGCTCTTGAAATCCTTCGACTTAGTTATGCTTTGGTTGAATGAAATTCATGAACAGATTAGGTAAGGAAACACCTTTCAAATGTTATAGGAGAATTTTTCTTTGTTTGGGATCACTTCCTCTCTATAAGAAATGAGACAATAGGTGAGGTGGTGGCCATCTATGGTGAGTAGGTGGAAAGGAAATGAGGGGTAATGTGAGCTCCTCAACTAGACCATTACTCAAATCACAATGTCAGAGCTAGAATTGAAGTAGAACTAGATCCAATGTAAAAGTTAGAGAGTTAGAGCTTGTTGTAACGACTGCAACACCCTCTCTAAGCACTTGAGATCACCCCATGAGCTCATGTTGAGTCTTTTCACCATCCTTGCTTGATCATTCAACGGACATATTTTTTCATGTTGGTCATAATGTCATGCTTGCAACCATGTTCTAGCCATGCACAAGGTCCCACTTCATGTGTACAAGTTGTATTCACTATATCACAAGCATCGTGCTTATTGCTCGCACCGTCATTCAGTCATGTTGAGTATGTGTTGTCTTGATGGTTTGAGGTGTCTTGTCACCGGTGATGTTAAGTGTGTGTCTGCAAGATCACGTATGCGGAAATTTTCTTGCTCACACATTTAGTCATTTTGTTGAAGTTTAGATGACTGGTCACCCTCTAACAGTTAGACCACCACCCCAGAATTGACTCGACCGACTATCACCCAAAATAGTGCAGAAGTGTCCAGAAATCCATTTCAATCTATGCTGCCCGCAAGCTAATGAACCAACCCTCCTGCTAGTCAACCAGAGAATTTGACCGGGCAATGACCCCGAGACTCACTCCCTTCAAAAATTGCACAAAAATTGTACACCTTGCTCACTCTACTAACTGAGGAAATTGCACAGCTAGGTTGAATAGACACCCAGTGTTTTTCCCTGTCTAACTAAAAAAATTGTGCAATTTTTCCAGCTAGCCACCCAATCAGTCGACCGACTGCCCACCCAAAAAATTGCGCAGATTTCATGAGCAAGCCCCTAGGCTATATCCCGCTCAGCTTCGAAACTGCGCATAGGTGTTCAGCGGGTCAGCCTCCCGACAATTGCGTAGTTTTTGTCACCAGCAACGTCATAGCCAGCTCCCTCCAGGAATTGCACATTTTTTGCTGCCAAGCCTCCTGCAGCCCGCTGCCATCTCCCTCTAGGAATTACACAATTTTTGCTGCCAATCCTCCTATAGCCCGCTACTAGCTCCCTCTAGGAATTGCGCAGTTTTTGCTGCTAAGCCTCCTACAACCTACTACTTCCTCCCTCCAGGAATTACGTATTTTTTGCTATCAAGCCCCTTTGCAACCCACACTGCTTCCTGTTGGGTTATGTTATATTCTTTCCACGACTAACCTACGTAATGAACTGGGGGGTTACAGGGGGGCGGCAGCCCCTCCTGTTCGGGGGGTTTGAGGGGGGCCGGTAGCCCCCCTCTACGGAGTCCGGGGCAACGCCCCAGGAAATTTTTTTTTTGGACCCTATATTAGGTTGGGCGAACCTACCTATGGTTTTCGGTCCATGGTTTTGGACGTGATGGTTTTTTCGGTCCATGGTATGGATGCTTCGGCATGTATAAATATGTATTGTAACATTGAAAGGAACATAATGAAAAATCAAGCTGGTAGTCCCAGTTTTGGGATCCAGTGGGAAAATCTCTGTGCATATGTGTTTTATGTGTTATACTCTCACATTGTTTATTTTCTTTGTTTTAGAATTCGTATGTAGGTAATTTCTGTAAAGGGTTAAAACCTACACTTCCCTCCAAAATTTGCGCAGATCTGCCCTCCAGTCGAGCTAGATCCCGTGGACAATCATTGCTGATCCAGATAGTCCATCTCAGTCTCCCAGTGACTTTTGCACAATTTTCACCAGCAGTGCCTGGAGCCTGCATCCCAACTTGAAACTTTCCTTGAATAATTTCATAACCTTGTCCTCTCTCCCAATCACCTACATTCGAAAGCGAATAACAATGCATCATGGTAGACTAGGAGGTTTAGGGATTTTATGTCGTCTCATCATGAGTGATTGTAGATACAAGTATATCGATAATACATGATGTGACGACAAATGAGATGAACAAGGAGAGTACATGAAAGGAAATGTGTTTGCAAATAGAAGAATGAATGATGCATCCGAGAATAAATTTTCACGAACGGACGAACATGCGAGGAGAATTTTTCACGAACGGATGAACATGTCAAGCATGCCAAAGTACAAGCAAAGGAGAAACATGCACATGCAACATCAAGCGAACACCAAGACCATCAAGGACTCCACACACCTTGGCATGCAAAGGTGAAGTTGAGCACATCCATCACTCAGTAGCACTACAGCTCGACATGGACACCACCAACAACATGGAAATACCAGCATTGTCGTGTCGAGTCGTGTCATGAGTCATGTCGGCCACATTACTATTGTGGACCAGATTGTGTAAATCAATGTAATGTAACGTGGGGGTCCAAGAGACCCACATGTCATACGCAGATTCATGTAAAGATGAAGAATCAAATAAGTCAAATAGTCATGAGGGAAGTCGAACAATCACAAAGACCAGTTTTTCCCTTAGCTATAAATACCCCCTCATTTGTACATGCAAGGGAATTTTCACCTTGGCTTCTCCCACATAGCATTGAGAGTTTGTAATATTTTCTTTGAGGAGTGAGCAGTGGCTCCAACGCCCCGCCTACGGGGTTAGTGATGTATGGTGTACCGATGTGTCTTGGAACTTCCATTTAACTCAGAAGCCTAAAAACAGGCCAACATGTGTTCACACATGTATTGTAATTATTTGTTAGACTAATCTTGAACACTTGTAATGCATGTTGCTTTAACCTGTCTTAAACAATTGAACTCTTTCAGTTGCTCTAATACATATATTTACGAAAATGAGTTGTATGAGTGTTAACATTGTCCTGCTCGCGTGGGTTGCCTCACCGGGCATCAGACATAAACTTTCCCATAAACTTGTCATAACGACTGTCGCACTCGCGTAGACTACTCCGTTGGGTGTTGTACGTGCTATCTTCTCTTGTGTGTTGTGACTATCGCATCTGTGTGGACTACTCCTCCGGAAACTGTGTGTGTCTTTTTGTGTCATGTGTGTTTGACATATTTGGGACTTTTTCCCTTTCGACTGGAGACTCACTTCCACCCTCTCTCTCCGTGGTGAAAGGACCTTGATACAAGTACCACTAGCACTCACCAAGCACATGAACCTTGTTGTTCAAAGATGAAGCAGACCACTCTCACGTGCTGACAAGCAAGAGCTAAGGCATACCTTTAAGATAATGGCAACCGGGACATTATACTGGATGGGACTCTATTGACGATGCTGGACCCGCCAACATCAGGGGATCACCTCGGTATGAAGTCCCCACTACACCTCACATTGTTTGTTGTGGGAGTCCGATCCGGTACAATGGCCCGATTTTCATTATCTTAAGTATTTGCCTCAACTCTTGCTTGTCAGCACAAGAGAGTGGTCTACTTGGTCTCGCAAGTAGTGAGGTTCGTGTGCCTAGTGATTGTAAGTGTCTCTTGTGTCAATGGTTCTTTCACCATAGAGGGAGAGGGTGGGAGTGAGTCCCTAGTTGGTTGGGAGAAGTCCCAACTCTTCTAGGAACACACAATGCAACAGGACGTGCACAACTTCCAACGGAACAGTCCACACGGCTGCGGAAGTCACAACACATAAGGGAAGATAACACATGTAATACTCAACGGATTAGTCCACGCAAGTGAAAAGGTTTTTATAGCAAGATTTATGTGAAAGGTTTGTCTAATGTCTGGGAGAGTATTCTACACGAGCAAGACAACATTAACAGCATATACAACACATTTTCATTAACATATATGTATTACAACAAGTGAATTAGTTCAAGTGTTAAACACAGGTTAAAGCAACATGCATTACAAGTGTTAAAGATTAGTCTTACAGCAGTTACAATACATGTTTGAAAATGTGTTGGCCTATGAGTAGGCTTCTAAATTAAGCGAATGTTCCAAGACACATCGTTACACCATACATCAGTAACCCCGCATGCGGGGCATTTGAGCCACTACTTACTCCTCAAAGAAAAGATTACAAACTCTCAAGGCTATGTGGGAGGAGCTGAGGTGAAAAAGTCCTTTGCATGTACAAATGAGGGGGTATTTATATCCAAGGGTGAAACTGACCCTTGTGGTTGTTTGACTACCCTTATGAATATTTGTCTTCCATGACTTTTCGACTTTACATGACTCTTCATACAACAAGTGGGTCTCTTGGACTTCCACGTTACATTACATTGATTGACCGTATGGCCCATATAGAGATGTGGACGACATGATTCATGACATGACTCGACATGATAGTGCTGGTACATTCGTGTTGTTATTGGTGTGCATGTTTAGCTGTAGTGCTGCTAGGCAATGGATGTCCTCATGGTGTGTCACAACTTCACCTCTGCATGGAAAAGTGTGCAGAATATTTGATGGACGTTGGTTCATTTGATGTTGCATTCCCACATTTCTCC
Source organism: Pinus taeda (assembly GCA_000404065.3). Lineage (NCBI taxonomy): Eukaryota > Viridiplantae > Streptophyta > Pinopsida > Pinales > Pinaceae > Pinus > Pinus taeda. Next base: position 99,567 of record APFE031048473.1, on the reverse strand, counting down.
TTGCTTATATGTTGGTAAGCTTGACAGGTTTGTCCGTTGGAGAAAGGTGCATGTTTTTATGTTCGTCCGTGAACACATTTTGCATGTTTTCTCATTTGTCTATCCACGAACACATCTTTGCATGATCATCTGTTCGCGAGCATATCTCTTTGCATGCATCGTCTTTTTGTCTGTTGGTGAAATTGTCCTTCTACATGTGCTCCCTTTGTTCATCCCATCCGTTGTCACGTCATGTTTGTTTGTGTATCTGTATTTGCAGTCACTCATGACGAGACGACGTCAAATCCAAAAACCTCCTAGTCTACCATGATGCATGATCATTTCAGATGCAATTGATCAGGAGAGGTGACAAGGTTGAGAGGCAAGATGGAGGCTCTGGGCACTACTGATGAAAACTGCGCAAGAGTCACTGACGATGAAGATAGGAAATCTGTATGGAAAGTTACTGTTTGTGGGGTCTGGCTCAGCTAGAGGACAAAACTGCGCAAATTTGGGAGGAATAATCCGGGCTGCGAAAGGTTGGGTAGGTAAAATATGTGCAATTTTAGGAATGAGCGGGCACCGAGAGCTTGGCAGCAAAAAATGCGCAATTCCTGAGGGGAACTGGCACTCCGCTGCTGGGATCTTGGTAGCAAAAATTGCACAATTCCTGGAGGGAACTGGTAGCCAGCTACTGGAGCTTGGTAGCGAAAACTGGGCAATTCCTGAGGGGAATTGTCAATTGGCTGCTGGGAGCTGCTGGCGGGAAAAACTATGTTGATGCTGGGAGGCTAGCGTATTAGTCACTTCTCTGTAGTTTTTGAGTTGAGCGGACTGCTGGGTAGTAGAGGAATTTCTCATGAAAACTACGCAATTTTCTTGTTGAGCAGTTAGTCAACTGTCGGGAGGACTAGATGGAAAATTGCGCAATTTTTTGAGGGAGACGAGGACAGGCACTAGGTGTATGTCTGGTCTATCTGCGCAATTTTCTTAGTCAGCAGAATGGGCAAGGTCTGTAGCCTCTACAAAATTTTTGAGTGGAGTCACTCCCGGGGTGGCTGCCGGGTCAAACTCTCAAGTTGACCAACATGAAGGTTGATTGATTTTCTTGCGAGCAACGCAACTTGAAATGGCTTTCTTGGTGCTTCTGCACTATTCTGGGTGACAGTCGATTGAGTCGATGGTGGGGTGATGGTCCGGTTGTCATAGGGGGGTCCGATCATCAAAAATTCAGCAAAGTGACTAAGTGTGTAACGAGCAAAAGATGCATACATGATCTACGTGATCTTGCAAACACACACTTACATGACTTGACAACGAGATGACTGAAACCATCCAGACACATATTCTTAACATGACTGATCGACGGTGTAAGCGAAAAGCATGAAATTTGTGATTGATCATTGATCTCTTGCGCGACAGTGTATGTGACTCTGTGTGTGAGTGCGATAGATGTTTACATATCGAACACAACAAGTACACACAAAGCAAAGACCTTGAGTATGACCAGAACATGGTCACAAGCATGACATTGACATCAACATGAAAAATCTTGGGTGAAATGATCAAGAAAGGTGGGTGTGAAGACTCACACGAGCTCACGAAGTGAACCCGAGTGTGTGTAGTCATTAGGTGAAACTCTCAAGGGAGGCTCTGAAATTGGGTGCAGGCCAAAATTTTTGAGGGTGGTTGTAGCCACTACAACACTTGGTGAAACGCTAGTAGAACTCCAACTTCTCTGTTTCTGTTCACTAGTAGCACAGAGCCTTGGTATTTCGGGGAGTATTGAATCACTGTGAGGGTTACTCTAGCTTCCCCACTTACCCCATGGACTTATATGGTTCACCTTTTGCCAACTCAATCAAACACAATCAAAAGTTTAGCTTGATCACAGTGTTTCGAATTTTGGAAGGGTAGTTTAGCTCACGAGTTGAAGATTTTCAGAGTATAAGTTTTTGTCTCTAGTGTTGATCTGATGCGAGCAAGCCTGTGTTAGAAAAATATATATTACGGAGCAATGCAACACATAAAATATTGTAGAAATATAAACACAGAAAACGCATAAAACAAGAGAGACACAAATATATGTGGTTCACACAGTTTGGGCTACATCCACAGAGAAGCATCCAGTCCTTCTTTTATTATATTATCTAGCAAACTAAAGAGATACAACATACAGCAGATCTGTTGTAACACCCTATTTGCTCTCAATCTCCTCTCTCTTCCTCACTTAGAATACAGATATCCATAGACGCAATACAATTCCCTCATATATAGTAAGGGGTTGCCTTCTAGGGCAAAAAACCCTAAATTAAACATAACTTCTACCATCAGATCATCCGCCTAATGAACGGCCCAGATTGACTACAAAATTACAACATTTTACAAGGCAATTTTACATCTATTCTTAGCTTCAGGGACGCTACCCCCGAATCCCCGCCAAGGGACCGCTGGCCCTAGAGCCGCCAGCCGGGGGGGATCAACCCCCCCAAACCCCCGCGGGGAGAGAAGTCCCCCCCGCGTGGACGGGTATACAATCTTCCTGGGGTATACATCCAAATGAGACCTTTGAATATAGAAGATAATCAGGCTCCACACCCAATAGCCTGGACAGTACCCCGATAGAGTCATGCAGGAACACATGCATTGCTCCACTTCCAACAAGCCTGTTCAGTACCCTGGTGGAGTTGCTTGCTTCACCTCTATGCGCAGGAAGCCTTTCTCTTCTTTCAACTTTGTAATTTTTTCAAGAAGACTGTGCATAGGCACTTATTTATTTTTGGGGCGGAAGAGGGATCCCGACATATTGAGAGCAGAAAAGGTTGTTCCTTGAGAGAAGCATGTAAGACCTCTGACATAGGTTTGCTCATTTAGATTTTCCCCTTCTCTGCTTCTACTAGTTGGAGGAGCTTGAACACATAGAGCAGAAGGCTGAGTGCAGGCATGGGGCTTCCCATTGTGGACACAAGTTCATGGTTGGACCAAAACTACCCTCGCAGACAACTTGTATTTTCCATCAAGACTTCATCGACCGAAGGTTATAACCAAGCACAGAGAAGATTGACACAAGGCTAGCCAAGTGATGCAGTGTCACAAGTCTCTTCATATCTCATCCACATAATCATTCAAAAGCTAGAATGCAGTAGTTGGAAACACTTATTTTCGAAAACAAAAATAGTAAGGTATTAAGCAAACCAAACAAACGAAAACAAAAATAGTAAGAAAAGAAAACAAAGTGAAAACAACAAGCAAGCAAGCAAAGCAACCAAGTCAGCAAGCAAACAAACATGCAAACCAGAAAGCAAAGACAAGAGAAAAAGCAAACACTACTCCTACTCCTACGTTAAACGATCGAGGTTATCCATAGGCGTACCCGACCTGCAGTCACAAAGATATGATCGATTAAAACAGATAAAAAATAGTGTGCAACAAAAAATGAAAAAAGTTGAAAAAGTTGAACATGAGAGAGAAGGTCTCGCCTGTGGGTGGAAGAATATGTCACAACCACCCAACACACATGCTTACCTCTTCCGTGACTACCATTTTTAAACAAAACTCGAAGGCCTCTTGCAAGTGTGTGTTGTTCTGCACCAATTTTCTTAGCAAGTGCGAGGAAGGACTAAAGCTTGTTACCTGCAACACAACTTGCCAAGTAAGATTGTTCCAGCCATTCAGTGATTGGATCATAAAATTTGTGATGGTTGTTTTGAAATATTCGTGACCTTTAAGAAGATGGAAACCTGATTTGAGAGAGGTGACCACGATAGGAATCTGATATGGATAGACAGATCTGGTCATTCTCATTAGTCATGTCAAGACAGTGAGGGCCTTCCATATCCATTAGCGTAGGCTGAGGTGCCTCACTTATGTGACAGAAATCTAAGAATAAAGATGTTACACATCAAAAATCATATTTTGCGAAGTGAATGTCATTGGATGTAATGTTGGGAAAATGATAAATTGCATAACAACTACCCAAGGTAGAAGAAAAATCAGACCAGTTGATCGAGATGGCAGATTCCTAGTTTGACATGAATAAAGAAATTTTTTGAACAATCATGTGAACGCTCTGAATGAGGGAACCAAGTTCGTTGTCTGCTAGACATGATAGAACACCCACCTACAATTGGTGAAAAAGTGCACAGGCATCATGGTAGTCACAGAAATGTAGAAACGATGTCGGCATTGTGAATCTGTGAAACTAGTTGGGGTGTGGTGAAATGAGAGTAACTTGATTTGCACGATAGGTTATGCGCTTGTCATCACATAGGGATATTGTTGGTGTGATGAGTGGGAAAATTTGACGTGCGAAATTTGCAAAATGACCAAGGAGATGATTGCGAGAGAGAACACCTGATAAGTATGATTCCAAATAAAGATAGTATTTGAGATGACCAACTTCGTTGTCCCATGATTGAATGAGGGACGAACACTCCCAACCTGAATTAGATGTAAGAGAGGTGCATGAATACAGGCATGCTATAACGGACTCGTGGATTTGATCATTAGTGAAAATATAAAATTTTGAAATATCACACCCAGAATAGTAAATATTCCTTACACGGGGATCCATGTCGAGTGCAACCATGCTGATATACAGATTGTGTGTGAGAAATGAGATCTGATTTGGTTTGGTGGGCTTACTAGAGTTGCGAGGTCTTGACATAACTGTCAATGGACGTTGAAGTGCCTCCACTCCATGGCACGTCTCGGAACTTTCTAGAATTGAAAATTTTCATTTTGAGATGTGAACCAGATGATGCATAGCTTGAGGATGGTTGTTATTACTGAAAACAAAATTTCTTTTAGGATGATAGCCATCTCTGTCATAGGCTTCATCAAAATTTTCAGCATGCTGACTTGATGAGCCGTCTTCATGCAATACACAAGATGATGACGAGTGGGAAGAGTCCTCTGTGTTGAGACTATTTTCATCGTGGGCAACCTCATTTCCTTGTGTTGATCGAGGAGATAACTCATGGGATGAAGAACCAAGAGAACATGGAATATCTCTGATGCATGTTGATGCGCTGTGAATGATAGGACACACAGGCAAGTGAGGTGCAGAGGAAGCTTCGATATGGATGTCTACTTTGATTGGGGCACATTCAAGATCTGAGCTAGAGTTTACATGAGATGACAATAGATCATATGATGTTCTTGGGCATTCATCATAACATACGAAAGCGTGGGAGTGATGACAGCCCAAGGTTGGAGGTTGATCGAAAGAATTGATTGTGCATGATGTTTCACCAAGATTCGTTGATTGAGAATTGATCAAGAATGGAGGCTCAATGTTTTGAGAGGAATTGATTATGTCTTCACTATCCTGCTCCCCCATTTGTATAATGAGACTTCCTTGCACATGACTGCAACTTAAGCCAGCAGCTTGAGAATCAAGAGAGTGCACGTAACTAGCTTGTGAAGCAGATCTCTCAAGCGAGTCATGGTGCAAGGAGTCATGGCTTGTAGATGATGGAGGATGCTAGAGATGCATATTAGACTCAAGACTTGGGTTATGAATGGTGATGTCATCTTGCAGAATGGAGGGATGACTTTTCCCCATAGGCTTTTTGCACCATTCTAAAATTTCCCCTATTGGGGCAGGAGACAACCAAGTAGATGGTTTGGGAACATGCTGCGCAAATTTCTTAGCTTTGCAACCACTGCACAAATTTATTATATTTGTGGTCACTGTGAGGGGGCACCCTCTTAAATACATGAGGTGTCTCATGATCTACAAGAGTCGAGGAGGAAGGAAAATCAGGAGGTTCACCATTTCAGGAGACATGAACCAAGCGTTTCAGCTCTTGGCTCATGAAGTCAAGGTCCACAAACCGTTTAGGAATTTTGTGAAATAAGTGAAGGAAGCAGGTAGAAAAGTCCTCAACTAATTCTCTAAGCATCATTCTTAAATGAGAGATTCTTTCATAGACATCTTGGTGGTCACACTCATCGAAGGCTTGATGGAGCTCCTTGAGGAAAGTGAAGGGAATGGACGGAAGCAAGTGGAAAGGTATGACACCACTGATTAGCACGGCCTTCAAGGGTGAGGAAGAAGAGTACACAAACAAGTTCATCACTATCGATTTCATGAGATTCATAGAAATGAAGAAAATCATAAGTGTGCTTGGTTACAGACGTTCTGTCCTCACAGTCAAACTTTAATAAGGACAAGTGATCGAGAAGCTCATCATGGAATGATAATTGATTGAGGGATAAATGAGAGAAACATCCCAAGAGCACGAATTGTATATTATTCATTGGGTAAGAGATTCAACCCAGATGTATAGGCTCCGCTTGTCATCTGGCACTCCTTCTAGTGCCAAAATGTTGACGGTGCTGGACCTGCCAACATCAGGGGATCACCCTGATATGAAGTCCCAACTAGACCTCACACCGTTTGGTGTGGGAATCCCATCTGGTACGATGGACCGATTGCCATTATCTTAAATACTTGCCTCAACTTTTTCTTGTCAGCATAGGAGAGTCGTCTGCTTGGTCTCATGAGAAGTGAGGTTCGCGTGCTTGGTGATTGTAAGTGTCTCTTGTGTCAATGGTTCTTTCAACCTAGAGGGAGAGGGTGGGAGTGAGTCCCAAGTCAGTTGGGAGAAGTCCCAACTCTGCTAGGAACACACAACACAACAGGACATGCACAGCTTCCGGCAGAACAGTCCACATGGATGCGATAGTCACAACACACAAGGGAAGATAACTCGTATAATACTCAACGGATTAGTCCACACGAGTGCAACATTTGTTATAGCAAGCTTTGTGTGAAAGGTTTGTTTGATGTCTGGGAGAGTATTCTACACGGGCGAGACAGCGTTAACAACATATACAACACATTTTCATTAACATGTATGTATTACAACAAGTGAAGTTGTTCAAGTGTTAAACACAGGTTAAAGCAACATGCATTACAAGTGTTAAAGATTAGTTTTACAACAGTTAGAATACATGTGTGAAAACATGTTGGCTTGTGAGCAGGCTTCTGAATTAAGCAAAAGTTCCAAGACACATCGTTACACCATACATCACTAACCTCGTGTGTGGGGCATTGGAGCCACTACTTACTCCTCAAAGAAAATATTACAGAGTCTCAAGGCTATGCGGGAGGAGCTAAGGTGAAAAATTCCTTTGCATGTACAAATGAGGGGGTATTTATAGCCAAGGGTGAAACTGACCCTTGTGGTTGTTCAACTACCCTCATGACTATTTGTCTTCCATGACTTTTCAACTTTACATGACTCTTCGTACAACAAGTGGGTCTCTTTGACTTCCACGTTACATTACATTGATTGATTGTATGGCCCATAGTAGAGATGTGGACGACATGACTCGACATGACAATGCTGGTACATTCGTGCTGCTACTGGCGTGCATGTCGAGCTACAGTGTTGCTGGGTAATGGACGTCCTCATGGTGTGTCACACCTTCATCTCTGCATGGCGAAGTGCGTGGAATCTTCGATGGTCGTTGGTTCGCTTCATGTTGCATTCACTCATTTCTCCTTGCTTGTATTGGTAAGCTTGACAGGTTCGTTCGTTCACGAAAGGTGCATGTTCATCCGTCCGTGAACACATCTTACATGTTTGCTCATCCGTCCATCCATGAACACATCTTTGCATGATCGTCTGTTCGCAAGCATATCTCTTTGCATGCATTTTCTGTTCATCTATTGGTGAACCTGTCCTTCTGCATGTGCTCCCTTTGTTCATCCCATCCATCATCGCACCATGTTTGTTTATGTATCTGTATCTACAGTCACTCATGATGAGATGACATCAAATCCAAAAACCTCCTAGTCTACCATGATGCATGATCATTTCGGATGTAGGTGACCGGGAGAGGTGACAAGTTTGTGAGGCGGGATGGAGGCTCCAGGCACTACTGATAAAAAATGCGCAAGGGTCGCTGGGTGATGAAGATGGGAAATCTGAACCAACAATGATTGTTCGCAGGATCTGGCTTAGCTGGAGGACAAATATTTGCAATTTTTGGGAGGAACAGTTTGGGTTGCGGAAAGGTTGGACATGAAAAATCTATGCAATTCTTGGAACAAGCGGGCACCTGGAGCTTGGCAGTAAAAACTACGCAATTCCTGAGGGGAACTGGCAGTCATCTATTGGGTCACTGGCAGCAAAAATTGTGTAATTCCTGAGGGGAACTGGCAGTCATCTATTGGGTCATTGGCAACAAAAATTGTGTAATTCTTGAGGGGAACATACAGCAGACAATCAGGAGCTTGGTAGCAAAAACTGTGCAATTCCTGGAGGGAATTGGCAGTTAGCTGTTGGAGCTTGGCAGCAAAAACTACGCAATTCTTGAGGGGAACTGCTAGTCAGTTGTTGGGAGGTGCTGGTGGGAAAAAATGCATTGATGCTGGGAGGCTGCCCTGCTGGTCACCTCTACGCAGTTTCTGAGCTGAGAAGATTGCTGGGTAGCAGAAGACTTGCTCATGAAAACTGCGCAATTTTCTTGGTGAGAAGCCTGTCGACTATCGAGAGCGCTAGGTGGAAAAAATGCATAATTTTCTGAGGGAGACAGGGATGGGTACTGGGTGTCTGTCCAACCTGTCTATGCAATTTTCTCAGTCAGTGGAGCGGGAAAGGTCTGCAGACTCTGCGCAATTTTTGAGGGGAGTTCGTCCCAGGGTGGCTATCGGGTCAAACTCTCTGTTTGACTAGCATGAAGGTTGATTGATTTTCTTGCGAGCAACGCATCTTGAAATGGCTTGTTTGGTGCTTCTGCACTGTTTTGGGTGGCATGCGATCGAGTCGATGGTAGGGTGATGGTCCTGCTATCAGAGGGGGATCCAGTTGTCAGAAATTCAACAAAGTGACTAAGTGTGTGAACAAGCGAAAGATTCATATGTGATCTTGCAAACACACACTTACATGACTTGACGACTAGACGACTCAAACTATCTAGACACATATGCTCAACATGAATGACCAACGTGTAAGTGACGAGCACGATGCTTGTGATTGATCGTTGGTCGCTTACGCGACAGTGTATGTGACTCCATGTGTTAGTGCGACAAATGTTTACATAGCGAACACAAAAAGTACACATGAAGTGAAGACCTTGAGTATGACCAGAACATGGTCGCAAGCATGAAATTGACATCAACATGCAAAATTTTGGGTGAAATGATCAAGCAAGATGGGTGTGAAGACTCACACGAGCTCACAGAGTGAACCCAAGTGTGTGCAGTCATCAAGTGAAACTATCAAGGGAGGCTCCGAAATCGGTTGCAGGCCAAAATTTTGGAGGGTGGTTGTAGCCACTACAACAAACTCCTACACCAAAGGGTGGGAGGTCTAGTTGGGACTTCATATCAGAGAGACCCCCTGAATGTTGACAGGTCCAACACCATTAACATTTTGGTGCTAGAAGGAGGGCCAGATGACTGGCTGAGTCCTTACAATCTGTGTTGAATCTTCACACATCTATAATGGAGTTTGTTACAGTTAAACCTATGAAATTTCTGTCCGACAAATATATCTTTCATGTCAAGAGGGGATTCTGGGATGACTTGTCACAAATCATGTATGATGGTGAAGGCAAAGTGGCCTAACCTAAGCACTTAGATGACTTCCATGCGCTCATGGAGAACGTGAAATGTTTTAATGAAAGAGAGGTTTGTTCATTGCTTGCACACACACTTCGCGACCACCCATTGCGATGGTGTAGCATAATTCCTCATAACTCCATGCACTCATTCAAGTAGTTTAGTGATCTAATTGAATCTATTTTTCACCATTTCGATCCTGAAGCACTTGATAAAAAATTGGTAAAACAACGGAAGGCCCCGCATGAATCACCTATGAATTTTTCGCAACGCTTCTGTCTATTCATGTTTGAAGCTTTGAAAAGTCAAATGAAATTCCAATATCTCATGGACATATTTGAATATTTCCTTACCAAATCACTCTGTCCCAAGATGATTTTGAAGTTCAAACCCCGCTCGGCATACTTCGATGATGGAGTTGCGGAATCACAAGCGAACATAATCGTTGTCACAAGTAACTTTCTACCTTCCCCTCATCAAACAACTCCACCACTGCAGAGTGATGTGGGAGAACATGCACATACGCCTGTTCAACTGTAACATCCTCCCACCCTCACTACTCTCAATATCTATGCAAATTTGGTTGGGAAGCCCATGGATTGTCATACACACTTGTTACCTCAACCTCTGTCTCTACGTTCTGCTAATCCTCTGGATTTCACTATCTTGTGTTCTTCCGTTTTGGACTCTACACCTATTGTGAATGAGGATCAAGCCATCGATAGAGTTTATTTTGCACAACCAACCTACACTATCATTCACGAAGAGTATTGACCTCCTTTTGTCCCACCTCCTCCGCTTTTTCCTAACATCGTTGGTGATTCTATTATCCCTGGTTGTCTTTGTGTTAATCCATCCACAGATGCATCTGCTTCTGATCATTCGTAGAACACACCTAATGTCAATCCATCATTTGATAATGGAGAGGACAAAGTGTTCATTAAAAATCCACTTGATCTTTCATCTGCTCTTTCTGGAAACGCATAGGGTGAGCATTCTTGCTTCTCATCTACCCCTCTATATGATTCATCAAATCATGAGGATGCCGACAAAAATCCTGAATTTTCTGATTTGGGTTGTCGTGATCTTTGTACTTCTTCATCTGATCACGATGTTGATTCACTCGTTGTTAATCTCTCCAATCCATTAGTCTTTGATGATTTATCTATTGACAAAGTGGAAACCCTGTAGGCTGTCGAGGCACTTCAACCTGAGCTGATGGTTATGTAAAGCCCTCGTTGTCCTGAGGTTAGTTCCACTTCTGATAAAAAAAATTGTGAAACACCTGAGGCTCCTCATCACTCATCTGTATGCACTGAAGATCAATCCAACACACAAATTTTACTTCCTCCACCGAAATCACATGATCCCATCGCCTGCACACTAGAGGAATAATTCACAGCAAGCACACTTGCAAGGCATAAGCTATCTCTTTTTCTCATGTTTGCTTGTCTGCCACAGTCAAGAGAGTGCATATGTTTATCATTTGTATGCAGTGTGTCACAACACCATGGAAAGTCCATAGAGGGTTTGTCTTGCACTTTCACTCTTTTCTTTTCTATGGATGCGTTTAAACTCGGAGTGTGTTGGTCTTCACTGTTATATCTTTTATGTTCGCTGGTTCACTTGACTGTGTTTCTCACGAACCATGCCTTCACCAACATGGGCCAGCCAATGCGTCGATGGATGCATTGGAAATATTACTTCACGTAAGTAGGCTCATGCACTGTGAGCGTAGGAGTAGGAGTACTGTTTGTTTTCCTGCTTGTCCTTGTTTTCTAGTTTGCTTGTTTGTTTGCTTACTGACTTGGTTTGGTTTGCTTGCTTGCTCACTTTGCTTGCTTGTTTTTTTGTTTGTTTTTCTTACTATTTTTGTTTCGTTTTGTTTTGTTTTCTTAGTATCATGCTATTTTTAGTTTTGTAAATAAGTGTTGCCCTCTACTAAGTTTTGTCTTTTGAATGAGTATGTGGATGAGATCTAAAGAGTCTTGTGAAAGTGTAGCACTTGGCCAATCCTGTGTTTGTCTTCTCTGTGCTTTGGTATAACCTTCGACCGATGAATTCTTGAAGGGAAAGACAAGCCAGCTGCAATGGAAGCTTGGGTCCAACAATGAACCTGTGTCCACACTGGGAAATCCCATGACTGTACTCAGCGTTCTGCTCTATGTGTTCAAGGTCATCCAGCTAGTAGAAACAGAGAAGGGGAAAATATAAACGTGCAAACCTATATTAGAGATCCTACATGCTTCTCTGAAGGAAAAACCTCTTATGCTCGCAATAAGCCAGGATCCCTCTTCAACCCCAAAAATAAATAAGTTCCTGTGCACAATCCTCTTTAAAAAAATACAAAGGCGAAAGAAGAGAAAGGATTCCTACGGAGAGAGTTGAAGCATGCAACTCCACTAGGGTACTGACCAGGCTTGCTGGTAGTGGAGCAATGCATGTGTTCCTACGTGACTCCGTTGGGATATTGCCCAGGCTTTCTAGCCGCAGAGCAACACCAAAGATGAAAATTTATACTCTAATTTTTTTTTACTCGAGAGCCAAACTACCCTTCCCGATTTTGAAACATTGAGATCAAGATGAAACTTTTTGTCGTGTTTGATTGAGTTGGTGAAAGGTGAACCATGTTTGTCCATGGGGTAAGTGGGGAAGCCGAAGTAACCTGCATAGCGATTCAATACTCCCTAAAGGACCAAGGCCCTATGCTAGAAATGGACCAAAACAAAGAATCTTGAATTCAACCAATGTGTCGCCAAGTGTTGTAGCGGCTGCACCACCCTCCAAAATTTTGGCTTGCATCCAATTTTGGAGCCTCCCTTGGGTTTTAACTTGATGTTTGCAAGCACTTGAGCTCACCCTGTGTCTTTTCACCGTCCTTGCTTGATCGTTCAACAGACACCTTTTTTCATGTTAGTCACGATGTCACGCTTACAGCCATGTTCTGGTCATGCACAAGGTCCCAAGTTGTATTCGCTATATCACAAGCGTTGCGCTCATCGCTCACACCATCAGTCATTCATGTTGAGTATGTGTCGTCTTGATGGTTTGAGGCATCTTGTCATTAGTCAAGTTAAGTGTGTTTCTGCAAGGTCACGTATGCACAAATTCACTCGCTCACACACTTAGTCATTTTGCTGAAGTTCTAACGACTGAATCACCCTCTAACAGTCAGACCACCACCCCAAAATTGACTCGACCGACTATCACCCAGAACAATGCAGAAGTGTCAAACAAGCCATTTCAATCTGTGTTGATCGCAAGCTAATCAACCAACCCTCCCGCTGATCAACCGGAGAGTTTGACCAGGCAGTAACCCCGAGACTCACTCCCCTCAAAAATTGCGCAAAAGCTCCAGACCTTTCCCGCTCTGTTAACTGAGGAAATTGTGCAGATAGGAAGGAAAGACACCCAACATCCGTCCTTGTCTCCTTAAAAAAATTGCGTAGTTTTTCCAGCCAGCCACCCAGTCAAATGACCGACTTCTCACCCAAAAAATTGCACAAATTTCATGAGCAAGCCCCTCAGCTGCCCAGCATCCCGCTCAGCTCAGAAATTGTGCAGAGGTGTTCAGCAGGTCAGCCTCCCAAAAATTGCACATTTTTTTCACTAGCAACCCCATAGCTAACTCCCTCTAGGAATTGCGCAATTTTTGCTACCAAGCCTCCTGCAGCCCACTGCCAACTCCCTCCATGAATTGCAAAGTTTTTGCTACCAAGCCTCCTACATTCCGTTGTTAACTCCCTCCAGGAATTGCGTAGTTTTTTATACCAAGCCTCTTGCATCCCGCTGCTTCCTCCCTCCAGGAATTGCGTAATTTTTTGTGCCAAGCCCCTCTGCAGCCCACATTGCTTCCCTCCAGAAATTGTGCAGATCTGCCCTCCAGCCAAGCCAGATCCGGTGGACTTTCACTACTGATCCGGATAGTCCATCTCAGTCTCCCAGTGAGTTCTGTGCAATTCTCACCAGCAGTGCCCAGAGCCTGCATCTCAGCTTGAAACTTGCCTTGCGCAGTTTCATAACCTTGTCCTCTCTCCCGGTCACATGCATCCAAAAGCGAATAACAATGCATCATGGTAGATTAGGAGGTTTATGGATTTTATGTTGTCTCATCATGAGTGATTGCAGATACAAGTATATGGATAAGACATGACACGATGATGGATGGGATGAATAAGGAGAGTACATGCAAGGAGATGTGTTTGTGAACAGACGAATGAATGATGCATGCGAGGAGATTTTTCCGCAAACGGACGAACATGTCAAGCATGAAAAAGTACAAGAAAAGGAGCAACGTGCACATGCAACGTCAAGCAAACACCAAGACCATCGAAGACTGCGCATATCTTGCCACATGAAGGTGAAGATGTGATACACCAAGAGCACATACATCACTCAGAAGCACCACAACTCGACATAGACACCACCAACAACATGGACATACCAGCACTGTCGTGTCAAGTCGTGTCATGAGTCATGTCGGCCACATCACTACTATTGGCCATATTGTGTAAATCAATGTAATGTAATGTGGGAATCCAAGAGACCCACATGTCATATGAAGAGTCATGTAAAATTGAAGAGTCAAATAAGTCAAATAGCCATGAGGGAACTCGAACAGTCACAAGGGCTAGTTTTTCCCTTGGCTATAAATACCCCTCATTTGTACATGAAAGGGACTTTTCACCTTGGCTCCTCCCACATAGCCTTGAGATTCTGTAATATTTTCTTTAAGGAGTGAGCAAGGGCTCCAACGCCCCGCCTACGGGGTTAGTGATGTATGGTGTACCAATGTGTCTTGGAACTTTTGCTTAATTCAAAAGCCTGATAACATGCCAACACATTTTCATGCATGTATTGTAATTGTTTGTGAGACTAATCTTGAACACTTTTAATGCATGTTTCTTTAACCTGTGTTAAACCATTGAACTCTTTTGGTTGCTCTAATACATATATTTACGAAAATGTGTTGTATGTGTGTTAACATTGTCCTTCCTGTGTGAGTTGCCTCACCAAGCATCGGACAAAAACTTTCCCATAAACTTGTTATAATGACCGTCGCACTCGCGCAGACTTCTCCATTGGGTGTTGTATGTGTTATCTTCTCTTGTATGTTGTGACTTCCGCATCCATGTGGACTGCTCCTCCAGAATTTGTGCATATCTTGTTGTGTTGTGTGTCTCTAACAAAGTTGGGACGTTTCCCCTTTCGATTGGAGACTCACTTCCACCCTCTCTCTCCGCGGTGAAAGGACCTTGACACAAGTAACACTAGAACTCACCAAGCACACAAACCTCATTGTTCAAAGGCGAAGCAAACCACTCTCATGTGCTGACAAGCAAGAGCTAAGGCATATCTTTAAGATAATGGCAACTGGGCCATTGTACCAGATGGGAATCCTACACCAAACAGTGTGAGGTCTAGTTGGGACTTCATACTGAGGAGATCCCCTGAATGTTGGCAGGTCTAGCACCGTCAATAGAGCTATAACAATGTTAGAATGTAAATACCATTGGAAACATGATTTATGTTAGACCAAAATCCATAGGCATTAGTCTCCACTACAATTTCCAAATTTAGGATCCATGGGAGGCAGTTATTCTATGTTGCAAAGCACACAGGGAGTGTTGAACCCAATGTCCAACAATCTCCCCCATAATAAAAGCTTGGTGAGTTTCAAACTCGAGACTTGTCACTTTGATAGAACTTGTTGGAATCATGATTGCTGTTAGACCAAAACACATAGGCATTAGTTTATGCTATAATCGCTAGAGATATGATCCACAAGAGGTGTTTATTCCATGTCGCAAAACATATAGGGAGCATTGAACCCAATGTCCAAAGAATATATGACAACAAATTTTTTATTTTTTTAACTCATTCCTTAATTATAACAATGCGAAAAAATAGACGACATACATCAGGGAAATAATGTTACATCAACTAATCAGAAATTTCATTTTTAAAATTTAATAAATCTGTATGTATGTATGTATGGTTAAGATTAAATCAGATTGATATGGAATATTAAACTAAGTTTAGATATTGTTGCAAATTATGAGGAAATAATACAAGGTTAGCGTAGTTTCACTACATGACCGAAAGCTATGGTCCCGAGTGGAGCATGGACTAAAAAATAAATTTAGTAAAATATTTTTGAAATAATTTATTTTAACTTTTGAAATTATATATATGAAATATTTTATTTTTGAGTATATATAAAAACCATAAGGTATAGCATAATCAATCTTTATGCTTAATTGTTGCGTGCAAACCTTAAAATATCATATATAAATGCAATGTTATGAGAGAGAGGATCTTTAAGAGAACAAGAAGTAATGATAGGAATCCTTCCATATTTCAAAATTTAATTTGAACTTTTTGTTCTTCTTTTCAAATAAGTGAATTGTAGAAGAAATTTGAATTCTTAAAATTGACTATTTTGAAAAAATTTAGATACATTCTTCTTCTTATTTGGATATATTGAGAATTAAACTCATGCTTATGCCAACAAAATTCATCAAGCCAAAATCCAATTAAAATAAGATTTATTTCAAGTTGTGATGAAATCAATATAAGGTAGTAATTATATCACCATATAAACATATATATAGCTTAATGGGAAACTCAAGTAATTAAGTGCTTTGAGCTTCACGTAAGTGCCATTGGGGTTTGTCCCTTGAGTTGGTTACCTCTATTGTGTGCCTCACTTGATTTCAAAATAGATTCAAGCGCTATAAACACCAATGTAAAGCTTACATTGAGTACCATTTGCAAATTGTTAGGAAGTGTCACTCACAAAACAAGATAAAAGATCACAATGCTAACATTTTTATGTGGTCAAAACAATTTAAGCGGGAAGCAATCCACAGGACTACAATGACGTGGCCATTTGAGACAATTTTATTCATGCAAATTCATTTTTTTACATAAGAGAGTTCTCACAATCAATCATTAGCCATGACTCTCCATGCTCTTTAAATAGAGATCATGGACCAATCAAGTTTGAAGTCATAGATCAATGGTCATTAGTATTAAGGAGCATATGAGCTATTAGATCACTCTATGTGTAGAACATATCATGCCCATTGGATTATAATGCAACTAATGCATATTAAAGAAACACGCTTTTACCTAATAAACAAAAATTATACCAAGTTAAAATTAACTAACTCCTAAGTGCCTAAATATCCTAGCAATTGCTTAAATATTATTTGCTGATTTTATGTATTTGTTTCCGATCATTAAGGTTGGTGTCCTATGGTTTATTTGAATTCTAATGATGTAAGGTAGAATCTAAATGCTTTTCATCAATGGTTTTTATATAAATCTCTTGATTTATGTAAGGGAAAGAAATAATTTTTTATCTTTTGGAAAAGAAACACACATATAAAATTGCAATGTATCATAGGACGTGTTTTCAAAAACAATTCCTCCTTTATGTAAATGTATGTGAGGATTTATTTTAATCTACTATATCCATTTTTTTTTAACGCCATGATATAGAGTCCCAAACAGATATGTTGATACCACTTAGATTTAATGATTGAAATCCACAATTTCATAGCTAAATTTTGACAAATTTATCAACTTCTTCAAATTCATGCCACCGCTATCAATAAATTTGATAGCTTCAACTAAGGTACATGAAGTTTGGCTTCTCTCGTTTACCTATATGATTTGAGTTTATATATAATATGTGAGAAAAATATATATATATATAAATGAGGGATCACATGATCCTTCACCATATTTTCAAAATTAGTAAATATAATGTTGTGGTACATATTATATATATAGAGAGAATAATATATATTAAAATGTAACACAATTTTATATAATAAGTGGAGTTTAAAAATAAATATTTTTATTTATACTTGTTACCTATTTTATATATCTTTTGTGAATATATAAAATATTTATATAAACATAAAGAGAAATAGAGAATCCAAGCTTTAAATAGAGTTAAAGGCAATGCTTGATGATAAGTTATATCTTTTAAATATATGATTCAAAAATACATAAATACTAATATTAAGAGTTGGAGTCTAAGTGTAGGAAATGGGATTAGATTACAAGAAATAAATAAAATAAAATAAATAATTAACCTAAGAGGGAAAAGTGAGTACTTTAGAAAATATTAATAGGAGGAACAAGATTAAAGAGCTAGAAGAAAAAAAAATAACAATTTGGCCTAAATAGTTTAGAAAGTCAATTAGATATCAAACCCATAAAAAAAGAAATAAAGAATTACACTGTGGAGGTAACAAAAGATCCTTGAACGTCATAGTTTTTGGTTCAAAAGAGACAAAAAACAAGGACATGCTAGAACTAGTAAATGAAGAACTACACTATAAATGACAAATTGAAACAATTTGTCTCATAAAAGCAAAGTGGTTGGGAAAAATAATATAAAGATAAGTTAATTCATGCTATGGTAAGCTATGATGACCATCAATATGGCATACATAATAAAGAGCTTTAAGTTCAAAAGGATACCATGAAATCTTATAAATGAAGACCTTATTCCAAAAGACCAAGCTCAATTAAGTAAGGAAGTTCAAAAGGTAGAAGAAGCAAGGAAGGAAGGACAATGGGGAATAATTAGGAATAAGAAAGATATTATTAGGGATATAGACAAAAAGCATAATAAAAAATAAGTATTTGTGACACTCTGGATCCTGTCTTGGAACTATTGTGGCTTTCCCTTAAGCAAAAGGGCTAGCTTAAGTTAGATCACTAGTGAAATTGGTATTCTATTGGTCAGCGAAATTTGGAGCATGAAGAATCTAAGATCCATAACATAGAATAATTCATCTTATGATATGTATAAAGAAAGATATCCTACTATTGGAAGCATACCTTGTTACATAAAGGAGAACATTTTTCTTCATGTCATGCTTCACAAGAAATACCCTTTCAATTAATACATGTGGATGAAGATTTTAGATAATAGCACGAGAAATATTTATATAACAATATGTTATTTCATGCTTATTAATTACACCTTTTATAATAAAAACAATCTATATATAAATTTCCCATTTTTTTGATGTAATACACATCCTAGGACACCCTCCAAGCACTTCTCCTCATTCCGAGGGATAAACCGTTCAATTCATATTCGGTTAACCTAACTCGATGGGGCATCAAGTAATGCCCTTAATATCCACACACGTAGGGAGTTTGAGAAATGAAACAAATGTACTCTTATTAATAGACTTCAATGCTAGAATGACAAGTAATCAAGATATTATTTTAAGTAATGATTCCAACCCTAATCATCTATGTTTAGATAAGGATATTGTTTTAATTATCATATACAAAAAAAAAAACTCTAAAGGCTTTGTTGATAATCTGTCTAATGTTGAACTAAACAAGCTCTATAGTTCTCAAGATCTAATAATGTGTAATGGTCTAATGAAATAGCTGAAATCTAACCAGATGACTTGTAGTCATGGGTTGGCAATAATGTCATAGATTATGTGAAATTTTATATATCATATGCAACCAAAGTAAAGTTTGACATCCTAAATGATCATCATTGCAACTCTAATCAGAGGCCTCTAACCTTAACTTTAAACTTTGCCATGCACAAAATCTCCATTGAAGAGAATTTTGATAACCAAAGGAACATCATCTTCGACAAAGATAAAGTTGATCATATTTTGAAGGATTTAAATAATGAATCAATTCTCCTATTAAATAAGGACAATATTGAAGGCTATCATAATTTTATGAAAAAACTCTCTACTTCCATTAACAAGTTTTCTATGAAGGTGGTGTAAAAAATAAAATAGAATGATTAGCCTTTGGTATGATAAAAAGTGGTTTATTACCTAAAACAAAATTAGGTATGCTTCTAATGAGTCCTTAAAATTTGAAATTGAGTACACAACCCTAATTAAAAGAGAAAAAAGATATTATATAAATAAAACTAAGAGAATAGGGAGGCTGGAGCGGGAAGGGTAATTGTTAACCTTGAAGAAAAAACAGAAATAAAGTTTAAATGGGGACTAGGCATCACAACAAATAATCAAGTTGAAGCCCTTTCTCTTTGGCAGGGTCTGAATGTCATTGTGGCTAACGGTATCAAAATATTGATGATAGTTGGTGATTTTATAATGATTATTCAAAAATGTGTGAAGCTCTACTAGAATGAGAACCTTCTTGAAGATGAATCCTTAATCATGATCATGATTATTTATTTATTAAAAAAAATTGAAAAGGTGGATTTGTACCATGTGTTGTGGGCCAATAACCACTTGGTGGATGGTCAAGCCAACGTTGGGGTGTCTCTAGAGCAAGATGTATTAAGTATCAATCAAGTCGTTAAAAAATTTCATATTCCCTGATATGTATTAACTACTCCAAGTCGCTGTTGTACTGTTGGGGTACGAGTCTTTAGAGTCTCAAGTCAATAGTAAATATGATTAATTCCCTGATGGTCCCTTGCAGTGCATTGGGAGCTAGGGTGGTAGGTAAGGAGTTAAGGCACAAGTGTGGCAACATTAGTTTGAAGTTGATGTGCGAGGACAAGTGGGCGTTGAGGTCTTGGTTACTCACTGGGAGTTGCAATATAGTTACATTCGTAGGGGAGGTTGGTACCATCACAAATCGTTCCTAGTTAATTTTGGTGGTGGAGGAAATGGAGGGTAGCTACTTTGACATGATTCTGAATCAATTAACATTTATGAAGGATAAGACTAGGAAGAATGTCGAGTTTCATCGGGCCATTATATATTGTAGTTGGCTACAATCAGTAAAGCAAAGGATAGTGATTATTCAAAGTTGATTACCGCGAAGATGACCTCTGCAATTAATGGTAGTGGTGGAGGCATAGGGTCAAGTAATGGAAATGGTGGAGGCATCAAGAGTTTGTTAGATAGTTCATGTAAGAAAGTGATTAAGGAAATTGTGAAGGAGATAAATGAAAACACGACAATTATTTACGCCTAGTTATCAGGACTAGGCAAAGATATGGAGCTGTTGCAGAAGACAATGGAAGGCTTGTGCATCGATGTGTTGAGTGTGCAGTTCAAGGTGGAAAACGTTGAATGAAAGTGGAAACTCCTACAGTTGGGGTTCTAAAGGAAGTATTCGGGTTTGGGGGAGCTATGGTACCCAACGTTGCTGGTGATGCGGTCGTTGCTGCTCATTAGGACCTCGATACTGGAGTGGATGGTGCTAAAGAATTGACAATGATAGCGGATGAACTTCCATGAGAAGAAATCAACCCTGGTAGTAGCAGATAGATGTTCGTTTTAATGTTATAATTATGTATGTCGAAGTATAGAATATTGTGGAGTTTTTTGGAGAGTTTATAGTTTTAGCTATGTACAAAGCTTATATGTAAATAAAGCTAGTAGCAAGAAGGTCCTACTTTAATGTAAACCGATGAATATTGCAGAGAGCATGCTCTCTAATTTTGTACGGGACTTGACCCTTTTCCAGATTATATAATGAAAATGCTACCCGTTTCTTAAAAAAAAAACTAAGAGATGATTTTACACGTACATAAGTCAAATCCTAAGAAATTCTAGAGGAAAATTTTGACTCGTAAAATTAAATAAAAAAATGTGATTCCCTAAGAGATAAGAATTACTACTTTAAAATATTTACGAATCCCTTGACATTGTCAATGATATTCAAATCCATTTTACAAAGGAAGGAGATTTTACATAGAGAACATATATTTTGGGGTTAAACATTGCCAAAATGGGGAAGTTAAGGACATCAAAGGCTACCAAGAATCTTAAATATTAGAGGGCCATCCTCATCACTTACATCCACATGCTATTCAATTTAATAGTAAAGTATGGATTCCCTAAATTTTGGACTTAAAGCTTCATTGTACCTATTTTTGAAGGTGAGAATAAAAACAATTTGTCAAGTTTTAGTATCATTATGATTATCTCCCTTTTGGTCAAGTTATATGGAATTATTTTAGAAAAGAAGATTAACATATGGCTAGAAAGACATGGAAGAAGGGCTAAAGGCTAGGTCATATTTATGAGCCATTATTCCATTGTGGATCACCTTGTTATGGTTAGGATCATTGTGAGGAGCGTCACAATAATAAAACTAATCTCTTCAGTTGTTTTGTTAACATTAGAAAAAAATTCAACATAATGTCCATGACTAACCTTTGGAATAGATTAGAAGATCTAAAATTTCCCCTAGAGTTGAGAGCTATTGTAGTAAGATTGTATAAGAATGTTATTGCTACATTTAGGAACATTCAAAGTTGGTTGGAAGAAATTAATTGTAATAAAGGAGTTAGGAAAGGTTGCTCCATGTCTTTTACTCTTTTTGGCCTATACATTGATAAATTGGAGGGCTATTCGGAAGAAGGGGGCCATGTTAATCAATCTCTTATTAGTACAATCATAACCTTCATCTTCATCTTGATGATATTATTCTTATGTTGAGGAGTCCACATGATCCTGATAAGCAACTAAAAATTCTCAATGATTTTTATTTGGTACATGTATGACTACTAACACTAAAAAAACAAATGTTGTGATAAATAAATCCAAAATGATCACTTATATTAATTCTATATATAACAACAACTTGGAGGAAGTGACTTTATACAAATATCTTGAAATCAATACACATCACAATCTTCACTAGAATTATAGTATTAAGAAAATGATAAATGAAAAGTAGAACACTTATTATGGACTTGAAAATAATTATAAATCTATAAATCTTTTACTATAAGATAAGAAGAAGCTCCTTTTTCAAACTTTCATCTTTCCTATAATTTTATATATACTGTAAAATGTAAAATTATAATATCTTCAATAAAATTATAAATAAATATTTTTTAAATTATTATTTTTTTATAATATTTTTTTAATTAAAAAATTACAACTTGATGAAAATTAAAAATGATAACATATATTTTCAATATATATACAAATTTCCCAACTCATTAGACAATCCATTATAATATTTAATAAAAAAGGGTTGCAACTTGTTGAAATGTGAGATTAAAATAGTGCTGATTTGCCATGATTCCAACTCATGACAATCACATTATAATACTTTTATGTAAAATGACAGTTGTAACTTGACGAAATATAAAATTAAATAATAGCCTCGAAATCTTTCATTTCATATATCTGCTGACTCATCACTCCTCGTGTGCAACTCCACCGCAACTTGCATACCCACTCAGCTTTCGTTTCACAAACGTATTCCTTGCGTATATCTGCTGACTCATCACTCGTGTGTCCCTCCACCGCAACTTGCATACCCGCTGGGCTTTCGTTCAACAAATTTATTATTATTTATTTATAATTATTTTTGAAAACTTCCGCAGGCACCCAAAGGTTAACTTCAAATTTACCAATATTATTTCTATCACAAGATATGGACGAGGTATTTAATTTAATATTGGTTTAAGTTAAAACGAAATTGTATGTTAAGGATATTTTGAAAGTTTAGGCTGTATCATAATAAGGTTCCGAAAATATATTTGAAATAAATTTAATATATATGATTTGTGAGAATTAAAATTGTGTGGGATGATTTCCTCCCATCATCCATATATTATATAAATTTTAATTGACTTAAAAATATAAATAATTAATATTAAATTTTAATGTTTATAATGAAAAATAGAGGTGCATGGTACAGTGGCCGGGGAAATCGGTTTCTCGCACCTCAGACCACGTTCGAATCCTGCGGCGCAGCTTAGGCTGGCACAATTTCGGAGGATGATGGTTTATCCTGACGATTTGACGATTTGACGCCTGATGACTACGCTGATGTGACTGTATCCTATATATTGTAATATGTATATCAATGTGATTTTTCAGCGGAGGCTTCATCCCTTCCCCCACGTGAAAAAAAAATAATGAAAAATAGAAATAATAATTTATTTAATACTTAAAATATATTGTAAACCATAATTTGAAAGTTGTTAATTAGTTTATTTTTGTAAAAAATTGATCATTCACCTATGTATTACACTTAGATTGCTATGGTTATGAATTTATGTGTTAAAAAAATTCTTAAAAAACCTAATTGCACTTGACAACACTTGAACATGACCCAAAGGTCACATGACCCATCGGCCCATCGGCCCTTCGACCTTCGACCTTCAGCCCTTGATCCTTGACCTTTGGTCTTCAACCATCGGTCTTCCATTTTGTTCTTGACGGCTCTTTTTTCAACATTTTCCTTTGTCCTTCAGCCTTGATCCTTGAGCCCTTGATCCTTGAGCCCATTTGGGCTTCTTGAGCCTTCAGCCTTCCTTTTGGTCCTCCATTGGGCCCCCCCTTTATTCTTCTTCGAAAACGATTTCGAGTTCACGAGGGGGTATGTACTTTTTTAATAAATAAATGGCCCATGGTATTGATAACCTATGGTATTGATCCATGGTATTCATGTGGAATGTAACCTATTTAAACGAAGAAAATAAACCAACCTAGATCCATCTTAACTCTTGATCTAACAAGTGATGAAATGGATCAAATCTCTTTGATATGCAAAGGTCTTTTTAGAATAAAAAGAAATTTGATCTCTTTGGAAGCTTGGTAAATCCAAAGTTAAGAAAGATCTAGACTATTTTTATTTTGAGTGAATCAAAATATTAAAACATTTCAACATCTCTACTATATCAAAAACACTTCTAGACATTCAACATCCTATTATATCAAAACACCTCTAAACATAATAATAAATATAAAATAATAACCTAACATAAATAATATTAAAAAAAAAATAAAAAAAAAAAAAAAAAAAAAAAATAAATTGATTTTTAGACAATTCTACCCACTATACATTATATCAAACCATACATAATTCACATCCAATCTAATCCTTTCCCATTCATATATAAAATACATAACCAACATAAATTAATATTATAAAGAAAACAAATATTTTTTTTTTGACCATTTTATCACTATACATGGTATCAAACCATACATTAATTCATATATATTTCATCCATCATCCCTTCATATTATCTACAATATATCTAAAATAATAACCAAATATTAATTAAACAAATAAAAATAATATTATAGAGAAAACAAATGTTTCTAACATTTATTCACTATAACATTGTATCAAACCATGCGTTAATATATATATAATATATAATATATATATATATATAAAATATATAATTTTCAATTCATATAAATATATCATTGGTTGTAAGTATATTTAAAATTACGAGAGATATTTTTTATTCCCTTGATCATTTTTCTGCCATTTTTGTATGAGACCAGACTTTTACACTTACTTGGATTATAAATAATCTTATCGATGTGTTATCATTGTGTAGATAAGTATTTTTGTTAGTTTTATTTATCAATATACAACCCATATCATTCAATACATAAGTCATTAAATATATTTTATAAATAAATCAAATAATTTTCATCCAAAAAGAGCTCAAGTAATTGGTATGTTTATTCCATTAAATGCATTGGACATTTAATTGTTCGACATCATCAGGAAAAAATATTTTTTTTAAATAATTTTAAATGATTACAGTGTGATTTGTAATGCTAAACACATTGAAATGATTTAATTGTGCTATTTGGAGGAGGCGTGTTGATGTGTTATATTACATTGGGAGCA
The DNA here is from genome assembly GCA_000404065.3 of Pinus taeda. Lineage (NCBI taxonomy): Eukaryota > Viridiplantae > Streptophyta > Pinopsida > Pinales > Pinaceae > Pinus > Pinus taeda. Next base: position 74,405 of record APFE031048473.1, on the reverse strand, counting down.
ATGTGGAAAAGGCCTGTCGATGCGTTATATTACATTAGGAGCAATGATGAACAGACTGGAAAGAGATGCGTTATATTACATTGGGAGCAATGATGAACAGACTGGAAAGAGTCGATAATGTTATAATATAATAGTGAGTTGTATTACACACAGTCTTGTGTTATATTACACAAAACACACTACAAAACATAGATGTGTTATATTACATTGGGAGCAATGATGAACAGACTGGAAAGAGCCGATAATGTTATAATATAACAGTGAGTTGTATTACACACAGTCTTGTGTTATATTACACAAAACACACTACAGAACATATCTATGTTTTTTTCCTTTTTTTTAAGGACAGGGCCGACATGGTTTGGATCTAATTCAATAAGTGATTCTCCTACTTTACATGGCAAACACCCTACCCTATATATATAGTAAATACACAAACCCATTAAATCTAAAATGCCAAAAATTAAAAACCATAATTGTGAAATGGTAGATGAAGTAAAACCCTGAGGTGAAATTTTGGAGGAAGAAGCAAGAGTTTAAGGTAAGTATTGAATTTTTTTTGTTATTTTCTGAATTTTAATTAAATGTAAATAGGAAAAAAGGTTGTAAAATTTATTACTGGTAAAATCAATAGTAAATTTTTTATTATACAAGGTTTTTATTTTTATCTTTTCTGAATTGTGAATAAATCTAACAGAAATTGTAAAAACATTAACAGTAAATTTAAAATTTTGATATAATTTTTTTTAATTAAAAATAAACAATAAATTAAAATTTTACTATGTAGGGTTTTGAGTGAAATTTTGATATAATTTTTTTTAATTAAAAAATAAACAATAAATTTAAAATTTTAACTATTTAGGGTTTTGAGTGAAACACCATAGCCTTTTAGCTTGGAATCTTTTTAACACTTTTGATCTTCTGAATAGTTCTGCAGCTCCAAAGTATTATGTTGTTGCATAGTGCTCCTAGTATGTCTTTCTTCAAATCACTACCTAGAAATTTTGGGAAAAATGAAATAGTGAATAACTTTTTACTATTTAAAAAACTTTATGAAATTAAATTTTGAAAAATCAATTACAGCTCGTTTTTTAATTTTAAAAAAAAAAAAAACAAAAAAAACAAAAAAAACAAAAAAAAACATGATGTTTTTTTACTTCAATTTGTTCAACAATCTGTGCATTTGATAGTCAAGTGCACAGATGTGTTTATTAGAAAAACACACGACGTTGTTACAATTATTTTTATTTTTGAAATTCGGAAATGGTGCGATCAAATTTTTTAATGCAATGGTGCAGTTTATATTTAAAAGCATCGGTGATCTAATTGGTATAAGAGTACTGAGATGGTTGAATTTGTTTTTATTTGGTATCAGTGTTATGTTTCTTTGAAACTCATCGATGTATTTTTATATAAGAGCAAAATGCAATACTAGTGTTATGTTTCTTTGAAATTCATCGGTGCATTTTTGTACAAGAGCACTGATATGATAACATTTTTTTTGGGAATGCAAGAACTGGTGTGGGTATTATTTGAATGCATTGGCGCTAGTAATATTTAAACACATCGGTGTTCTGATAATCCACTAGTCATGTTTAAAAGATATCTGAAATTTTATTTTCACACAAATGACAGATTAATCTCAAATTATCATAGCACTGATATGATAACATTTTTTTTTGGGAATGCAAGAACTGGTGTGGGTATTATTTGAATGCATTGGCGCTAGTAATATTTAAACACATCGGTGTTCTGATAATCTATTAGTCATGTTTAAAAGATATCTGGAATTTTATTTTCACACAAATGACATATTAATCTCAAATTATCCTTTAGGATGTGTCCACGTGAATTCCTATAGTTCATAGTATACATTTGCAGCTCAAAGTCACCTTATTCTTGAAAAATGGTTTGAAAACTATATTGAAATTCGGATTGTGGTTATATAGATCTTGAGATTAATTTTAGATATGCACACAAAATTTTATTTCTCATTTTTCTCAAATGTAATAACAAAATATCAATAATATCAAATGGTCAATTCTTCAAATTCCATCTTGTTCCATATCACTAATTAAAGCCATTCAAGGAGTTCTCCCTTTCCATGAACATTAACTTCAGATTTGATTTATATTTCGATTATCTACTTGAATTTTTTTTTAATCCATGTCAATTAAATATAAAAATGTATCCAAATTTGTAGTATCGTGATTCGAATCGAATTCAAATGCAAAAAATATTCTTCCATTTCAAAAATGTTGAAATCTCTTATTAGGAGTAACATATTTGTGGAAATAGATGTTCATTTGTTGCTTTGCCTTTCCATAGAGAAATGTCTTTTAATTACACTACAATCTTATATTACCTCAAGCTCTAAGCTCGTTGTGTTTTAATTGGATTGCATTCTAGCATGATTTGGAGACTAGAAGTGTGTATTGCACAACTTCACTCTTTGATATTTTTGTTTTTGAGAACATAATTTAGAATAAATTATAATTTTGATTATTTATTTATAATATATAAATATTTTAACAACATTTAAAATATTCAAATCATACAAAATACACATTTCAAAGTTATAATTTTAACAATTTATCACGACATTTAAAACAAAGACCATTGAAAGAAATCGACAAATAATTAGAATACGCGATTCAATAACTCTTTCAAAGTGGGAGGACATTGTCGTGCTCCGAAAATAATATTCAACAGTTTTTTCAAATTTGGAGGATGTAGTTGGTGTCACAATATTATTATTCTAGGATTCCTAGTTGAAAATTAAATTTAAATTGATTTGAATATTTAGAAAAAGTGTAATCAGATGTTGTTTGTTTTTAAGAAGAGCTTCGGCGTAAATCACATGAAAGAGTTTTTGACAAAAACTCTTTCATGTGATTTACGCCGAAGCTCTTCTTAACAACTATGATGGATCACAGAAGCCTCAATTCTACAGTTGTTTGTTTGTTTTGTTTTGTTTTTTTTGTTTTTGTTTTTTTTTTTTTTTTTCAATCGGCATGATGAGTATTCAATCAATATGATGAGTATTACTGCGATTCTAACAAGAATATATTATATACAAAAGTTCAATAATAATAAGTGATAATATTACATAATAAGGTGTTGCATGTGATATATTATTAAAATCTATCCTGCCCAGAATGATCCTTCAAAGTCACGAGGCCAAGCCATATGCATCATGTCATTGAAAGTCACAAGCCTAAGCCATATCCATCACGTCGTCGATTGACATCAATTGTACGATACGATAGTGGTGTAAAAGACACTCTTGCAAGTTTCCACCGTGTTTGGTGTGTGACTGATAAGACCCATGAAACCGTAATTTGATATCTTTTCTCCGTACCACTACCTTCTCATTTCACTCTTATTTTATCATTTGTATCGACAACGTTAACAAAATATAGACTTTTCACAATTCCATTTTTTAAATCCATGGCACCATGGTAGTTTGTAGCAGGGACCTCTAAGATCTAAGTAAGACGCCCGGAGTGTGTATTGTAGGACAAAAATTAGGCGTTCTCCCTCTCTCTAGCTTCCCATGGTCAAACCATATTGTATGGGTCCACCATTTACTCCTGCTCCTACTGTTGCTCCCTTTGTTGACATCTCTACCACATCATTGACAAATTAAATACATCAACCTCATACATAAAATACAATTTTTTATTTAATGAAAATAACTTTCAATTAAAAAAAAAAAAATTCATCAGTGCACTAAAAACAAAGTCACCCATTGGCTCTAGTAAGTTGTCAATCACAATCATATCGAGAACGATATGAACATACATATGACGCAGCATTGTTGGTTCACAAATTTAAATTTTCATCATGGTGCGTCACACTTATGCATCGGTGCACACATATAACCTTTTCGCACTGATACATAACGTTCAGGTTATCAAACACACTGAGCTATAGCTATATTTTTTAATATTATTTTTGCAGTGCGTTTGGTAAATATAAACACACCAGACGTAAGACACCGACGTACAATATATAGCTTTCCCAATGTGTTTTCATTTACAAAACACATCACAACAATAGTGGTGTTTTATGTGCATGCATCGAACTGTGATTCACCCTGTAAATTTACAAGGTTCATTGTTATCGATGTGAGCTGAACATATCAAGTGCACCGCATATGGAATTTTTTTTTGAAAAAAATGGAAAGTTTAAGCTAATTTGCAATTCTAATATGCTAAAAAATTAGATTAGAGAGAAACATAGAAATTACCTAGACATTTGGTTGTCGAGTAAGCATTGTTGACACGTAATGGAAGGATGGTGAACAAGAGAAGCATTGATGTAAGGGAACTTGCATGAGGCAAGAGTGGCGCCAGTGCTTTAGAGCTCTCCAACACTATAGATGGTAAAAATAAAATTTAGCCTAAGAGTTTTTTTTATTTAACCCTTAGCTAGTGCATTACGATAACTACACCGATGCGACAGATATCCAAGAGCACCACATTTTTTTAAATTAAAAAATCTATAGCGGTGCTTGCGTTGTTATATAGGTACTGCACTGGTGCTTTGTTTGACTATAGCACAACTCTTTTTTTTTAAATTAAAAACCGCCTAGCAATGCTCTTTAGAAGACACCTCACGACCTTTTAGTACATTTACTGCACCAATGCATCATTTGGAAATAGCATCGTATTCTTGTGAAATTTAAAAACTATAGAGGTGCTCCTTCTTGGTATGCACAGGGTCGTTTTAATACATGAAGTGCACTAGTGTTGTGGGTGTATATAGCACCGACAATTTTTAAAAGTTAACCTTTTTCTAGTGCTATTGATTATTCAGACACGAGTGCATTGTGTTATTTAGCGCGCAGTGTTTTTTTCATTTTATAAAAATAAATTTTCCATGGTGCATTATGTTCTATGCGGCACCGGCGCTTGTATGGATGGTAAAGCATTAGTGCATTTATATATTGTAGACACACCATCTAAAAAACATCTACTTGAACATCCATCCACCCACCTCTACTAGTGACCTCCACTACAAATGGATTTTTTGGCTATTTTTATAGGGGCTTTCGTAAATACCTCCACTAGAAGGTATTTTCCTTGAAGTGCTTCAACTCTCCACCCAACCTTAGATTGGTTTGCACTGTAGTATTTCTTACAACTAATCACCCCTAATATAGAGTTTAGAGCTTGAGGAAGAGTTCTCAAAGTATCTACTCACACAGATAGCACCATTAGGGTTATGATATTCAACTATCTCCACCCAATAACCATTTTCCTCTCCTTCTTTGCTTGCACTCTCCTTCCTCCTCTTTGTGTGTCTCCTCGAGCCTAAGCCTTTGTATCATTTTGTTTCTTTAGCCACCTTCACCATTTCATTGTGTCCATTAGTGGTTTTTTGTGTCCTCTCCTTCAAACGCAACCCACTCTTTTAATTAATTTTTATCCCTTTTACTTGTGGACTTTCCCAAGAAAGATATGGCTCTTGTCCCTTTTGCCTCCAACTTAATCAATTTGTAGTCAACCCATTTAAATGCCCACCAATCAACCCATGACTGGCACTAAATAACCACTTCCTCAAATTTCCAAAGAAACCCCAACCTTTGAAATTTGTGTCCCATCTCTCAACTAGTTTATGTGCTTAAATTTTCATGTTTTTTTATAGCAATGGCTACAATTAATCACAAGAGGGGATTTGATCCGAACTTAAACAAGAATACAAAAAATTACCGATATAACCATAAATACAGAGATGCAGCAGAAATAACACTTCATTTCATTAATATCAAATACTAAAATATGCTTACAAACATAATGGAAATAAAACTAGCTTGGACGATGGTAGTTTATCTTTGAGAAGAGTTGTGGCAGCTACATGCCTCTGAACTATGTTACAATGAGGCTCAAAGGCCTATTTATTATTAAGAAACAATGGAAAACCATAAACATCCAAAAACCTAACCATAGGAGATGAAACACCAAATTTGTGGGCCCCGTTTGGGTAAATTGGTACATCAACTTCCTGGGGTCATAACTTTGGCATACTATCTCTGTTTGGATAGCATAATACCTCGTTTCGGAGATCTCAAAGAGGAGGCCGAAAAAAAAATGGTGAATTGGTTTGGGACTTTTCCAGTCTCTCTATTTTCCCTAAAAACGTCTTTTAGTCGCTCAAAACGGCTTCAGAAATTTAGTACCTGAAAAAATACCAAAAATAGTAAGTTGTGTTACAATTAAGGAAACTAAAAAGAAACAATGATGGGGGTCCAAGTAGAATAGGTGGGTAGCCACCAATATCCATCTAGATCAAGATTAACCTAAATGGGCTATCATGGGGAGCTAGTTCTTTGAGCTTAGGTGAGTAAGGACTTTCATGACCTCACCTGAGCTAGTTTTGTGATATACACCACCTCGCTAGCCAACATCTCTTCATGATAAATATTGAGCGGTCATTTACTCTTTGATTAATTAATACTTTTGACTAACATGTTGCAGAAAAACCATCCAGAGTAGGGAAAATTATTTGAATGCTTGCTTCAACTCTTTTTAATTAAAGGTAAGAATGAACATGGAAAGGAGCTGACCCATAAAAAAAGAAGTATTAGTGACCCTTGGTAAGCTAGCATGAATGCTAAGAATGAGAATCTAAATCAACACATGAAAGGCATACAATTAAAATCTAAATCAACATGGTAAAGTAACACATTAATTTCTAGAAATAAGTGCAAGATAAATAAATAATAATTAAGACATGTAAATAAATTACTAAGGATGCTCCCAACAATAACTAAATGTCATATTGCATTCCATGAAGAATACAATTTTCAAGCTACAATGGAATGTGCTCTCACTAATTCCAAAGGAAACTATTTAGGTTGTTGCATGTTTTCACATGCCACAATACATACCATGTGTGTCTTCCTTCGTAATTAAATATGCATTTATGGGCACTACAATATATGCTTTGTGAAAGTCATACACATCATCTATTAAAGGATAAAATCTCTCTCTTAAAGTAGCATAGGCCAATGGTAGTTAATGATCTTATGTCATGAAAAATCCATGTGAGTAGATTCTCTAGGAAAATCAAAATCATTCTTTGAACCCTTTCACCTCTCACAAAAGCTTCTTCCTTATGGACTAGATTACCCTTCTTTGTTAAATTCCAAGATGACCTTTGGAATACAGATTTAGTTGGAAACTTTACAACATTAGTGCAAATCCATAGGTATTCTTATAACAATAGAAAATGTTTAAGCAAGAGATACCTAGAGTAAGACTCTATGGTGATCTTATTTTGTTTTTTAAATTGCATAGAAAGTAGTGAGATGTGTTTATAATGGACGTAAAAAATCTATTAGCGTTGTAACCCTTAGAAAAATAAATGGAAAAAATCAATCATGATAAAATAAAAATAAATAATAAACAATTAAAAATGTTGAATGCTTTCATGTGAAGACAAGAAATGGAATTGATGATCCTGGAGAACCCCCTACCAATGTGCTTACTACAAAAAGATCAGCATGTCTTCCAATTTCTATGCAAATATTACTTAATTTCTGAAGTGATGAGAAACTTAAAATTGAGGTCATAATTATATTTCATGATTTACATTATATCACGTATTTTTATTTTGTTTCATCTACAACTAATACTCTCTATTAATGAGTGGGATACGCTATCAAATCAAGATCCAATGTAAGAAATAGAAATGGCTCACATTACTATAAAGGAAAAGATCACGAGAACTATGTTTCTCTCCTAAGAGAAAGCATAAAAAGTTCAAGATCCCATCTTAAAATGCATTCCTTCACTCATCCACAAAACAATATAAGGAAAGCAAAATTAGCTATCACAACATTTAGGCTTTTGATATCAAGGATAACCATAATGCATGTTTATGGCTTATTCAATTTGGTATAAGCACTAGGTGTTTTGGTTTAATGGTGCTTTAAAGAGAAATCTGGGAGATGAATGATGACAACCACCATGAATTGCTCTTATGCCTACATTTCTATTTTTAGAAAGGTTCTCTACCTAGATTGTTAGGATATCTCTCTCTCTCTCTCTCTCTCTCTCTATATATATATATATATATATAGACACATATAAAGTGTGATTGATGTAGGTGGATAAAGTGTAGGGGAAACTGGAAAGTCCAAGAAACTTATCAAAAACCTGATTCTATGTGTCAAGGTGTTCCCCATCACCTCATTGCACTAGTAAACAATTATTACTTTTATTTTAAAATGATGTATAGTTATATTACATGTTATTAGAAGCATTTCCATATATTAGCTTACCTTTGATTAGTAAACTGTGAGGAGCCATTCCTAAGAACTGGGTCATCTAAATTTTTGTATGACAAAACTTTGTTCATAAGTATAAGAGGGGTTGGCCATGATCAAGCACTAAACACACACTAACTCATGTAGGTATGTAGCTCTTGAAATCCTTCGACTTAGTTATGCTTTGGTTGAATGAAAGTTGTGAAAAGATTAGGTAAGGAAAACACATTTCAAATGTTATAGGAGTACTTTTCTTTGTTTGGGATCACTTTCTCTCTATAAGAAATGAGGCAATAGGTGAGGTGGTGGCCATGTAGGGTGAGCAGGTGGCAAGGAAATGAGGGTTAATGTGGGATCCTCAACTAAAATATTACTCAAATCACAATGTTAGAGCCAGAACTAAAGTAGAACTAGATCCAATGTAAGAGTTAGAGAGTTAGAGTTATAACAATGTTAGAACATAAATACCATTGGAATCATGATTTTTGTTGGACCAAAAGCCATAGGCATTAGTCTGCACTACAATTTCCAAATTTAGGATCCATGGGAGGCATTTAGTCCATGTTTCAAAACACATAGGGAGTGTTGAACCCAATGTCCAGCCGTCTCCCCCATAGTACAAGCTTGGTGAGTTTCAAACTCGAGACTTGTCACTTTGATACATCATGTTGGACTCATGATTATTGTTAGACCAAAACACAAAGGCATTAGTTTCTACTATAATCGCTAGAGCTATGATCCACAAGACGTGGTTAGTCCATGTCACAAAACACATAGGGAGTGATGAACCCAATGTCCAACAAATATTTTACCACAAATTTCATTTTTTAACTCATTTATTAATTATAACAATGCAAAAAAATAAATGACATACATCAGTGAAATAATATCACACAACTAATCAAAAATTCCATTTTTGAAATTTAATAATTCTATATGTATGTATGTGATCTGTAAAATTCCATGGATATTCCACTGGACAATTTGTCATAACAGATCTAATAATATTATATTAAAACTCTGAAAATTCTACACTATTACAATTTATTAAACTTTAAGATCTGTAGTGCATCCATGTGAATGAAAATTATGCAAAAAAGTAGAGAATGAGAAAATAAGCACACACACACATAAGACACAAGATATGCTCTCTGGGAAACCCTTTCGGGAGAAAACCCAGCTGGAAGGTGAGGTTGCTTCGCTCTCTTTCTGTGTCTAGAAATATGGTTGCAGGTACAAAGAAATAATGTTTATGGTTCATGGGCTGCTACATTGCATAGATCCTCTTTGTGTGCTCTACCTCCTACCTCTCCTATCTATCTTTGCTCATCTATGGAACAAAATTCTCTCGAAAGAATGGAATGCCTCTTCCTCCGAGTGGCCCAGTTATAACACAACCCAATAGCCTACTATTGGTTAATTTTGACTACATCAACTCTTAACTAGAGTTACAAAATAGAATCTTCTAGACTCTTTTACATCACAAAGACATGGCTAGCTCCTTTTCCATAAATAATGGGGGCTGACATGGCATCCTCCTGAACTATAAGTGTGAAAACGGGAAGGTCAACTTCTGAGTGGCGTAACTTTTGCATACAGACTTTGATTGACGCACTTCTTACGTTGTTGGAAAGGTCTCTGTGTAAAATAACATGAAAAAGTGTGGCGCTATGGTGACAAAGATTTACCCCCAAAAAATGGCGTTTGATGCCTCAAAACGTTCCTAGAAGGTTTCAGACCCCATTTTGCCAAATTGGGTCCTGCTGGTAAAAATGGTCACGTGAGCTTATTCCTCCGCTTTTTCCACTCCAAATGCATCAATATGGATGACAAATAATATAATGATCTAATTCGGATCAATATGTATGTATATATGTTTAAGATTAAATCATATTAATGTGGAATTTCAAACTAAGTTTAGATATTGTTGCAAATTATGGGTAAATAATTCGAGGTTAGTGTAGTTTTAGTACATGATCAAAAGCCATAGTCCCTAGTGGAGCATAGAGTAAAAAATAAATTTAGTAAAATAATTTTGAAATAATTTGTTTTAACTTTTGAAAATACATATATGAAATATTTTATTTTTGAAGTATATATAAAAACCATGAGGTATGGGATAATCAATCTTTATGCTTAATTTCTGAGTACAGACCTTAATATATCCTATATAAAAGCAATGCTATGAGAGATAGGATCTTTAAGAGAACTAGAACTAATGATAGGAATCCTTCCATATTTCAAAATTTAGTTAGAGCTTTTTGTTCTTCTTTTCAAATAAGTGAATTGTAAAGAAATTTGAATTCTTAAAATTGATTGTTTTGAAAAAATTTAGATACATTCTTCTTCTTCTTCTTTTAGATATATTGAGAATTAAACTTGTGCTTATGCCAATAAAATCCATCAAGCCAAAACCTAATAAAAATAAGATTTATTTCAAGTTGTGATGAAATCAATATAAGTTATTAATTATATCATCACATAAAATATATATAGTTTAGTGGGAAACTCAAGTAATTAAGTGCTTTGAGCTTCATGTAATTGGCATTTGGGTTTGTCCCTTGAGTTGGTTTCCTCTATTGTGTGTCTCACTTGATTTAAAAATAGATTCAAGTGTTATAAACACCAATGTAAGGTTTATATTGAGTACCATTTGCAGATTGTTAGGAAGTTCCACTCGTACAACAAGATAAAAGATCACAATGATAGTATTTTTACATGGTTAAAACCATTTAAGCAGGAAACAATCCATAAGACTACAGTGATGTGGCCATTTGACGCAATTTTATTCATGCAAATGCAATTATTTTACATAACATGGTTCTCACAATCGATCATTAGCCATGACCCTCCATGCTCTTCAAATAGAGATCATGGACCAATCATGTGTGGGGTCATAGATCAATGGCCATTAGTATTAAAGAGCATATTAGATATTCGATCACTTTATGTGTAGAACATATCGTGCCCATTGGATTACAATGCAACTAATGCATATTAATGTAGCATACTTTTACCGAATAGACAAAAATTATACCAAGTTAAATTTAACTAACTCCTAAGTGCCTAACCGAATAGACAAAAATTATACCAAGTTAAATTTAACTAACTCCTAAGTGCCTAAATATCCTAACAATTGCTTGAATATTATTTACTACTTTTATCTATTTGTTTCCTATTATTAAGGTTGATGTCATATGTTTTATTTGAATTCTAATGGTATATGGTAGGATCCAAATGCTTTTCATCAATGGTTTTTATATAAATATCTTGATTTATGTAATGGAAAGAAATAACTTTTTATCTTTTGGAAAAGAAACACATACACACACATACACAATTGCAATGTATCATAGGACATGTGTTTGTAAATTTTTTTCCTCCTTTATATAATATGTATGTGAGGATTTATTTTAATCTACTATAACCTTTTTTTTTAACATCATGATATAGATTCCCATATAGATAGTGGAACCAGGTTGGAAAGAAAAAAATAATGTGTGGTTGTGCCTTTATGTTAGATTCCGTTGATACCACTTATATTTAATGATTGAAATCCACAATTTCATGGCTAAATTTTGAAAAATTTATCAACTTCTTCAAATTCATGGAAACACTTATCAATAAATATGGTAGCTTCAATTAAGGTACATAACTCTATGTAACAACACTAGTAAAAATTCCTGTAATAAAGTTAATAAAGGAAACATAATAACCAAGGTCATGGGACATGTATTCCAAGCTGAGCGTTGGGAAAAACATCCTAGTGTGGGTGTTCATTTGGTTTATTATGGCTAACGGAAATTAGAAAAGGAAATGGAAAAGGTTTTGGAAAGGCATGAGGCATTAATTGGCATTTTATTTATGAAAATAACGAAATTGGGAGGAAAGGAAGGTAAAAGGTTACACGTTGCATGTGAGGAGGAAAATGAAGGAAAATAATGGAAAATTGAAGAAAATAGAGGCCTCAAGAATAAAAAGGCTTCCAAGGATCAGTTTGTACCTTTTGTTAGTTAAGTTTTGGAGCTCTCTCTCTACCTTCTCTCTCTCAGTCTTGGACACTCAGAGCATTTTTGGAGCAGTCTAGCATTGGATCAAGGAAAGAAAAGGAAGCACAAAGAAGGCAAAAGGGAGCAAAGATAAAGCAAGGAAGAGTAGAATCAAGAAGCTACAGTGGGATTACTTGTAGATATCAATTTGCATGTGTGGTTTCCTTGCTAGATGTGGCATGCATGGTACATGCATGTGTGTTATTTTTCTCTTGTTGTCATTGGCATGGGTTTTTCTAGGTGTGACAATGTTCTTCCATCTTTCCTTTCCATTTTTGGATAGCCATGGTGTGGTGGGTTCTCTTGTATTTGGTTGAGCTGGATTGCTGGATGGATTCGAAGCTGAGTCTAGTATTCTCAGGATTATTCACAAGGCCTAGGAATCCTGAGATAGGATACATGGCAAATCCTGGGTGTGAATACTTTGATTGAGCCTAAGAATCCCTTGACCCATGAATCGCTGGATACACGGTAAAGCTTAGCAATTAAAACCCTTGATTGGGCCTAGGAATCCTTTAACCAGTGATACTGGGATACACGGTAAAGCCTAGAGGATGGAGACCCTGTAGGCCTAGGAATCCCTTGACCAATAATGGTGGGATAGACGATAAAGCTAATAGGTTGAGATGGACAAATTCCTCATAGTTTAGATGGAGAGATCCAAAGGCATCCATGCTTATTTAGGGCCTAGTGATTCGATGGGGATTGTGGTAAAGCTTGGTTCTATTAATGAGGATTGAGGTGGTTTGGCCCCGGCAAGCCCTGGTTGGTTTTGTTGTGAGTCCCACATTCATGCTTGGAATATGGCATGGGGGGGATTGATTGAAAGAAAGATTTGGTTCAGCCAATCTATGGTCGGGTGGTGGAAGTCCCAAAACTGGTTGTCTTTTGAATTCATTAATAATAGCTTCTTCTCCTTGGTATTCCATGTGTAAATATATTGGTTCATATGTGATTCTTATGGTTATTATATCCTTGTTATTTATGTTGGTTATATGTTGGTTATGAGTATATTTTATGACACACTTGATGTATGGCTCTCATCATGTTTTGATTAATAACTGAAAGTACAATGAATACATGACCTAATAAATGATAATGTAGCTATTGTGATAAAGAAACAATGCTTCTTTATGAATCTCATATAGGTATGAGACCCCTATGCTCAGATTTGTTGTTATGACCTGTAGATTACATATTTGTGACATGTTTGAAGAAATGCTTGTCATGGCTAATAGGTGTCAGATCAAGTAATTATACCAGTGATTACATTAGTAGCCTTATTCCATTGTTATTTATCATTTCTTAAAGTTTCATGATGTTCTGGGTAGTGGCCTGAGCCTTGTCCTTGAAAAATTGGCACAGAATTCGGGGTCATTGGCTTAGAACTAGCTGAAAAAGTTCAAAGTCATTATTATGCCTTGTTGTGGGAGCGAATGGAAGGCCTAAGTCTCATGCATGCCTTGTCATGGGAGCGACTGAGTGTCCAAATCAGTGAAATGTCAAGTTGTCTCAGGGATTGGACACTTGAAAGGGTTGGTTGGCTCATGAAGGTTTTGTAGCATGTGTGGAAGGTCACATTGGTTTGGTTTTATCGGTTCCACTTCCTAAATTGCACATGGAGAGTTGAATCACATCATAGTATCCTATCATCACATGTTTACCCTATCGAACTAGTTAACTTGGGTAAATGTGGGAGGAGGGTGTTACAGAGTGGTATCAGATCATGGTTCACCCCTTGGATTAGATGGGTAGTGTGCATTGGACATGCATACATATCGGTTGCATATGTGTTCTCTATGCTTGTGGTCTATGTACTTGTTGTGTATTCATGATGGTGTTCATGGTTGCAGTTTTGTCTCCATGTGAAAGTGGATGGTGTGTTGTTATGTTTGGTCGTCATGAGTGTATGTCGGTTATGCATTAGTTATGAATACATTGAGATGGTGATAGTTATTGTGCATGAGATCATAGTCTGTGGTAGGTATGGTCATGCATTGATAACTGGATAATGGTTGAAATGATATTTATACGCTGCTATGATTATGATTATACATGTATCGTTCTAATCTGGTTGATCTTAGAGACGAGATATCCTCCCTTGAACCATATCGAGGTATGTTGATTATGTTATGTTTTGGTTTTATCTGACATAGTGAACTTGCAAGAAAGAGATCAAAGATGACTAGCAAGATGGTAGACTACAGTTCACGAGACTCTACCTATGGATCAGATGAGTAGCATGGTGTTGGGCACTCTTCTAACTTAGCAGACACATTGAGAAGTTTGAAGGCAGAAATAAGAAGTTGTGAGGCAGATAATGATAGAATCCAGGAGAAACAAGGAGAATTCAATGTCATAATCATTTAGAGTTTGTCAAAATTGTAGATACAGGAATCTCTTCGGATCAGCCATGGGCAGAGGACAAGACTAATGGGGCATATGGAAGTAGATCTCATGGTGGGCATAGGTCAGATAAATATGACATCATTAGAGATGGTAGGCTCTTGGATACTTCAGATAGGAGAGGAGATGGAAATAGGTTATATTATAGTTTTGGTTCTGATAGGCACTATGATCATCATTGTTATCATCCTTATAGGAGGAGTGGCAGGGGATATTTTCTAGATAATTTCTAGAAAGTGAATCCACCTACCTTTGATGGATATTTGAAGAAGTCGGAGGATGAAAAAGCATGGCTACTTGTGATGAAGAAATTTTTTGAACTACATGAGTACATAAAGAATATGAAGGCCATAATAGTTAGCTTCAACCTCAAAGGGAAAGAATACATTTGGTGGGAAGATGTGAAGCAGGCTAGAGACATTAGGACATAAGAGTTGAGTTGGCATGAATTCAAGAGACTTTTCTGAAAGAAATACTTGTCAGAGAGGTACTACGAAAACAAAGCCAAGCAATTTTATGAGCTAAAGATGGGATCGAAGATAGATGATGAGTATACTACCAAGTTTCTGGAGTTATTAAGGTATGTACTTTATCTTAAATATGAGAAGGCCAAAGTTCAAAGATTTGTCAGCAGATTTTCATTAGCATTTAGAGATCGGATTGAGTATGAAGAGCCTTGGTCACTTGAGGAAGTTATTGGGAAATTAAATCATTGTTATGAGCAGTCAAAGCACAAGACAAAATATCACCAAGGTTGGAAAGGGAAAGACAAAGCTAAAGGTAAATGGCAGTCGAAAAGAGCAAGGCCTCAGGATGCAGATGAGAAAGAAAATGTTGCACCTAATAAGAAGTTCAGTGTAGTTAGACAGGGACATGGGTCACAACCTGGAGGGTAGCAGAATAGAGGTGATAGTATGGGACCATTGTAGTGTTGGATATGTGGCAAGGAGAATCTCAAGAGATATTGTCCGCAGTATCAGAGTGTTAGGACTCATATCTACAGTGCACAAGAGGCATAGACACTTGGCTAGAGCATTCCTCATATCTATGCAACATTGGATAACAAACAGGAATATCATCAGGGATACATTACTGAGATGGAAAGTAAGCTTTGTGGTCAAGTTGTTTCTATTTTGATTGACCCTTATAGCTATGTTAACCTAGTGGATAAGTGTCGTTTGAGTAAAGAAGTGCATGCAAAATCCTGGTTAGTGCAGTTGGCTATAGGTACAAAGAAAAGAGTTCACTATTCGGTAAGAGCTTGTGCATTCGAGTTGAATGGTATTCCTACCTCAACACATTTGAATGTACTTCCATTGGGATTATATAGTATTATTTTGGGTATGGACTAGTTGTATCTTCACAAGACTAAGGTGGATCTTTATGACAAGGCGATTGAGTGCTTAGATGACAATGGAGAATAGAGAGTTTTGTAGGGTAAGAAGAAAGCTACATCAATTAGAATGGTGACAACTATGTAGGCAAAGTCCATTCATAGAAAAGGGTGTGCATTATTTGTAGTGAATATGTCTAGTGATAAAGGTAAGGATGTTGAGGATTCAGAGGTATTAAACTGGTATTCGATCTTACAACAATTTCAGGATGTGTTTCCAGCAGATATTTTAGAGTTTCCGCCTCACAGAGAAGTGGAATTTTCCATTGAGTTGGTACCAGGGGTAGCACCAACATTGAAGGAACCTTATAGGATGAACACACTAGAGTTACTAGAGTTGAAACTATAGTTGAAGGAAATGCTTGACAAGGGATACATTAGGCCAAGTGTATCACCTTAGGGTGCACCAATGTTGTTTTTGAAGAAGAAGGATGGTACTCTTAGGCTATGCATTGATTATAGGAAGTTGAACAAGGTAACCATCAAGAATAGGTATTTGTTACCGAGGATTGATGACTTGTTTGATCAGTTGAAGGGAGAAACAATGTTCTCAAAGATCGATTTGAGATCTGGATATTATCAGGCATGCATCAAGGAAGAGGAAATTTACAAGACAACCTTTTGGACTAGGTATGGGCATTATGAGTTTGTTGTAGTTACATTGGGTTTGACTAATGCTCCAGCTACATTTATGTGTTTGATGAATAGTGTATTGCATCCTTATCTAGACAAGTTTGTTATTGTATTCATTGATGACATATTGATATATTCTAAGAATGAGGAAGAGCATGTTGAGCACTTTGTAGCAGTGCTGAGATTACTGAGAGAGCATCAATTCTATGCCAAGCTTAATAAATGTAGTTTCTTTCAGATAGAGGTACATTACTTGGGACATGTTGTTTCCAAGGAAGGTATAGCAGTAGATCCAGAGAAGATAAGAGATATCATGGAGTGGGAAACTCCTAGAAATGTGGATTAGGTAAGATCATTTATGGGGCTAGTATGTTATTATAGGAGGTTCATCAAGAACTTCTCTCGCATTGCATATCATATTATGTCACTACATAAGTAAAGTAAGAAATTTGAATTCCAGAGGGATGTGCAACCAATTTTGAGGAACTGAAGCAGTTTTTGATAAATGATCATGTGTTAAATATTGCATATCTAGAAAAAGAGTTTGTGGTGTGCGCAAATGCTTGCAAGAGAAGACTTGGTGGAGTCCTTATGCAGGAAGGGCAAGTAGTATGCTATGAGTCATGGAAATTGAATGCGCATGAGAATAATTATCCAACACATGATATTGAGTTGGCAGCGATCATCCATGCATTAAAGATGTGGAGGCACTATCTTCTGGAAGGAGGTTTGTATTGATGAGCGATCAGAGTGGATTGAGGTATCTATTTGACCAACTGAATCTGAATGCTAGGAAAGCTAGATGGTTGGCCATGATTAGTGAGTTTTACTTTGAGATCAGGTACATCAAGGGTAAGGATAACACTGTTACAAATGCTCTTAGCGGAAGATTACAAGTGAATCACATAGAAACCATGAGTTATTATGGGATAGACTTACAGGATCAGATCTTACTAGTAGGACAACAGGATGACATGTACATGGAGCTTATGCACAGGTTAGAGTAGGGTGCAGGTGGTCAGAATATTGACTATCGTCTTACAAGAGATGGTTTGGTCAGATTTAGGGACACGATATATGTGCCTAATGACAGTGAGCTGAAGAATACTATCTTGCAGGAGTTTCATGCAAAACCGTATTTAAGTCACCCAGGATACCAGAAGATATTGACAACAATGAAGAAGTTTTATCATTAGCCAAATCTGAAGAAGGATGTGGTAGAGTTTTTGGCTAGATGTTTGGACTATCAACAGGTGAAAGTAGAATGTAATCATCTAGGTGGAATACTACATCCAATTGTGATTCCAGAGTGGAAGTGGGAGGTCATTTCCATGGATTTCATCATAGATTTGTTGAGAATCTAGACAACATGATTCCATCATGGCTGTGGTGGACAGGTTGACAAAGGCAATGCATTTCATTCCAGTGAAGTCTATGTATTCAACTAGTGATGTGGCATAGACATTCATCATAGCTGTAGTGAGGTTGCATGGTGTTCCACAGAAGAGTGTGTTAGATAGGGATGCTAAGTTCACTTTGAAGTTTTGGAAGGAGTTGTTTGCAGGTTTGGGGATAGAGTTGGCCTTCAACACAACTTATCATCCAAAAACAGATGGACAGACAAAGAGGGTCAAAAGGATATTGGAGGACATGTTGAGAATGCATGTGATGCATCAGAAGAGGAGATGGGAGGAGTACCTTCTGTTGGTTGAGTTTTCTTATAATAATGGTTATCAAGAATCATTGAGGATGAGTCAGTTTGAGGCACTCTATAGGGGGAGTTGTAATACTCCCATCAGTTGGAGTGATCCAGTGAATAGGGTATTGATAGCATTGAATATGTTGGTAGAGATAGAACAGGAAATGCAAGTAATCAACAAGAATTTAAAGGCATCACAAGATAGGCAGAAAATCTATGTAGATCAGAACAATTTGTTTAAGGAGTTTCAAGTTGGGGAATAGGTGTATTTTCACGTCAAGCCGGAGAAGAGATCCTTGAGGATTGGATCATGTGCCAAGTTGGCACCTCAGTTTTGTGGACCTTTCGATATTCTTGAAAGGATCAGACCAATAGCTTATTGACTTGCACTGCTTGCGATTGTGAAAGTCCATGATTTTTTCCATGTGTCATTTCTTAAGAAGTATGTTAAAGATGTTGACCATGTGATTGAGTGGTTTGTATTGCAGGTGGAGCAAGATGGAGAATTCCAATCAGAACCTCAGTGTATATTACAGAGAAAGATGCTCATGCTCTAGAACCGAGCAATCGAGCAGGTTAAAGTGCATTGGAAGCACTTTGGGCCTGATGAAGCTACATGGGAGATGGAGGATCAAATGCGGGCTATGTATCTTTCTCTATTCACTGGTTGAGTGAATGTTTTTGGTATATGTTTTGGTGTGATGTTTTGGTATATGTACATATGTATATGGATGTAAATATCACCATGAGCTATGCTATAAAACTCCAATAAGCGATATGGGTGTCATGTTGTTATGTTTTTCGTGTTGATTTTCTTCTCAGTAGGTTGATCATTGTAAATATTTCATCGCGCTAAGTTATAAAGCTCCATGGGTTGTATGTTTTTCTTTTAGTAGGCTTGTTGGCTGTAGGTGTTGTTGAACACCGAGGATGGTGTTCCCCCAAGGGGGAGGGTTTTGTAACATCCCTGGTCAAAATTCCATGTAATAAAGTTAATAGAGGCAAAATAATCACTAAGTTCATGGGACATGTACTCCAAGCTGAGTGTTGGGCAAAACATCCTAGTGTGGGTGTTCATTTGGTTTATTATGGCTAAGGGAAATTAGTAAAGGCAATGAAAAAGGCTTTGGAAAGGCATGAGGTATTAATTGGCATTTTATTTATGAGAATAATGGAAATTAGGAGAAAAGGAAGGTGAAAGGTCATGGGTTGCATGTGAGGAGGAAAATGAAGGAAAATAATGGAAAATTGAAGAAAATAGAGGCCTCATTAATAAAAAGGCTTCTGAGGATTAGTTGGTACCATTTTTCCAGTTTAGTTTTGGAACTCTCTCTCTCTACTCTCTCTCTCTCTCTCACTCTTAGAAACAAAGCATTCTTGGAGCACTCTAGCATTAGATCAAGGAAAGCAAAGGAAGGACAAAGAAGGAAAAAGGAAGAAAATATCAAGTAAGGAAGATCAGAATCAAGCAGCTATAGTGGGATTACTTGCAGGTATCAATTTACATGTTTGATTTCCTTGCTAGATGTGGCATGCATGGTACATGCATGTGTGTTCTTGGTTCTCTTGGTATCATTGGCATGGGTTTTGCCAGGTGTGAAAATGTTCTTTAGCCTTGCCTTGCCATTTCCAAATAACCATGGTGTGGTGGGTTCTCTTGTATTTGGTTGAGCTAGATTGCCGAATGGATTTGAAGCTGGGTGGAGTGGTCTCAGGATTATTCACAAGGCCTAGGAATCTCAGGATGGGATACATGGTAAAGCGTGGATGTGAACACTTCAATTGAGCCTAGGAATCCATTGACCGGTAAATGGTGGGATACAAGGTAAATCTCAATAGTGAATACTTTGATTAGGCCTAGGAATCCCTTGATCGGTGCTGGCGGGATACACGGTAAAGCCTAGAGGGTGGAGACCTCGCAGGCCTAGGAATCCCTTGACTGATAATGGAGGGATACATGGTAAAGTCGAGAGGTTGAGATAGAAAAATTCCTCACTGTTTAGGTGGAGAGATCCAGAGGAATCCATGCATATTTAAGGCTTAGTGATCCTGTGGGGATTACGGTAAAGCCTGGTTCTATTGATGAAAATTGAGGTGATTTGGTCTCGGGAAGCCCTAGTTGGTTTTGTTATGAGTCCCACATTCATGCTTGGAATATGGCACAGGGGTGATTGGCTGAAAGAAAGATTTGGTTCAACCAATCTATGGTTAGGTGGTTCGTGGAAGTCCCAAAACTGGTTGGATTTTGCATTCATTAATAATATCTTCTTCTCCTTGGTATTTCATGTGTAAATATATTGGTTCATATGTGATTCTTATGGATGTTATATCCTTGTTATTTCTATTGGTTATATGCTGGTTATAAATACATTTTATGACAAACTTGATGTATGGCTCTCATTAGGTTTGGATTAGTAATTGAAAGTACGATGAATACATGACCTAATAAATGATAATGCAACTATTGTGATAATGCAACAATTCTTCTTTACGAATCTTAGATAAGTAGAGAGTCCTATGCTCAGATATGTTGTTATGACCTGTAGATTACATATTTGTGCCATGTTTGACGAAATGCTTGTCATGGATAGTAGGGTTCGGATCAAGTACTTGTACCAGTGATTGCATTAGTAGCCTTATTCCATTGTTATTTATCATTTCTGAAAGTTTCGCGATGTTCTGGGCAGTGGCCTGAGTCATGGCACTAAAAAAGTGGCACAAAATCTGGGGTCACTGGATCAGAACTAGCTGAAAAGGTCCACAGTTGCTGGCATGCCTTGCTATGGGAGAGACTAGAAGGCCTCAGTCATATGTATATCTTGTCATGGGAGTGGTTGGGGGTCCATATCACTGAAATGTCAAGTTGTCTTAGGCGTTGGTCACCTAGAAGGGTTGGTTGGCTCCTGAAGGTTCTATAGCATGCGTGGAAGGTGAGATTGGTTTGATTTTTTCGGTTTCACTTCCTAAACTGTACATGGGGAGTTGAGTCACATCATAGTAGCCTTTTGTCACATGTTTACCCCAGCGTATCAGTTAACTTGGGTAAATGTGGGAGGAGGGTGTTACACTCTAATTTTGTTTGAAGTTTGGCTTTTCTCTTTTACCTACATTATCTAATGATTTTATATCGACAAAGTCTATATATATATATATATATATATATATATATATATATATTTATATATCATATATAGTTGTTATTATAGTATATATTAAATGAATAAATATATACTAAATGTACCACAATATACAATAAGGGAGTTAAAACTAAATATTTTTTTTATACTTGTTACATATTTTATTTTAGACTGTGAATATATAAATTATTATATAAACATAAAGAAAACTAGAGAAGCCAAACTTCAAATAGAGTTAAAGGCAATGCTTGATGATAAGTTTATATCTTTTAAAGATATGATTCAAAAATAGATAGATACTAAAATATTAGGGTTGGAGACTAAGCTGTAGAAAATGGAGATTAGATTACAAGAAATGCAAAAGAAAATAAAAGAAAAGAAATAATTAACCTAAGAGGGAATGAGTACTCTAGAAAATATTAATATGAGGAACAAGATTAAAGAGCTAAAAGAAAAACAAAATAACAATTTGGCCTAAATAATTTAGGAAGTAAATTAGATATCAAACCCATAAAAAAGGAAATAGATAATAATAAAAAATTATACCATGGAGGTAACAAAAGAGCCTTGAACATCATATTTTTGGTCCAAAAGAGACAAAAAACAAGGATATGCTAGAAATAGTAAAGGAAGAACTACACTATAAATGACAAATTTAAATAACTTGTCTCATAAAACAAAAGTGGTTTGGAAAAAAGATAAGTTAATTCATCTTATGATAAGTTATGATGACCATCAATATGGCATACATAATAAAGATTTCTAAGTTCAAAAGGATACCATGAAATTAGCTCTAAGGATTAGCTCAGTTGGTCGAGTTCCCGTTGCTAAGTACCTCGCCAGTTGGGAGTTCACGGGGTCAAATATCCTCAACACCCTTGGGGTTAAGCCATGCTTGTTTAGCTGATGGGTAAATCCCTTCGGGTTGATATGCCTAGATTTTCTAGTGGATGTAGCAGTCACCCAGTGTCTGTGAACCACCTTTTAAAAAAAAGGATACTATGAAATTTTATAAAGGAAGACCTTATTCCAAAAGACTAAGCTAAATTAAGTAAGGAAGTTCAAAAGGTAGAAGAAGTAAGGAAGTAAGGAAAATGGGAAATAATTAGGAATAAGAAAGATATTATTAGGGATATAGACAAAAATATAATAATAAATAAATATTTGGGACACTATGGATCCTCTCTTAGAACTATTGTGGATTTCCATTAAGCAAAGTGGTTATCTTAAGTTAGATCACTAGTGAATATTCTATTGGCTAGCGAAATTTGGAGCATGACAAATCTAACATCCATAACATAGAAGAATTCATCTTATGGTATGTATAAAGCAAGAGATCCTAGTATAGAGGTATTGGAGGCATACCTTGTTACATAAACGAGAACATTTTTCTTCATGTCAAGTTTCACAATAAATGCCCTTTCAATCAATACACGTGGATGAAGATTTTAGATAATAGTACTAGAAAGATTTATATAACAATATGTTATATCATACTTTTTAATTACACCGTTTATAATAAAAACAATCTATATATAAATTGCCCATTTTTCTGATGGAATGAACATCCCAGGACACCCTCAAAGCACTTCCCCTCATTCCAAGGATGATACTTGGGATACACTATTCAATTTATATTTTGGTAACCTAACTCAATGGGGCATCAAGTGAGGCCCTTAATATCCACACATGCAGGGAGTTTGAGAAATGAAAGAAATGTCCTCTTATTAATAGACTTCAATGCTAGAATAGCAAGTAATCAAGATATTATTTTGAGTAATGATTCTAACCCTAATCATCTATGTTTAGACGAGGATATTGTTTTAGTTAGCAGATACAAAATAAACTTTAAAGACTTTGCTAATAATTTGTCCAATGTTGAGCTAAACAAGTTGTATAGTTCTCAAGATCTAATAATTTGTAACAGTGTAATGAAGTAGTTGAAATATAATGAGATGACTTGTAGTCATGGGTTGGCAATAATGTCATAGATTGTGTGACATTTTATATACCATATACAACCACAGTGAATTTTGACATCTTAAATGATCATCATCGTGACTCTAATCTTAGGCCTTTAACCTTAACTTTAAACTTTGTCATGCACAAAATCTCCATTGAAGAGAATTTTGATAACCAAAGAATGTCATTTTCCACAAAGATAAAGTTGATCATATTTTGAAGATTTTAAATAATGAGTCAAATCTCCTATTAAATAAGGACAATATCGAAGGCTATAATAATTTTATGAAAAAAATCTCTACTTCCATTAACAAGCTTTCTATGAATGTGGTGTAAAAAAGAAAATATAATGATTAGCCTTTGGTATGATAAACAATGGAATATTACTAAAAAAAAACATTAGGTATGCTTCTAATGAGTCCTTAAAATTTGAAATTGGATACAAAGCACTAATTAAAAGAGAAAAAAAATATTATATAAATAAAACTAAGAAAATATTTTGCATATACATAAGTCAAATCCTAAGAAATTATAGAGGAAAAATTTAATTCGTTAAATTAAATATATAAAAAAGGTGATTCCCTAAGCGACAAGAATTCCCACATTAAAAATATTTATGAATCCCTTGAAGTTATCACGAGCTTTCTATAAATGTGATGTAAAAAAATATATAATGATTAGCCTTTGATATGATAAACAATAGAATATTACTAAAAAAAAATTAAGTATGCTTCTAATGAGTCCTTAAAATTTAAAATTGGATACAAAGCCCTAATTAAAAAAGAAAAAAGATATTATATAAATAAAACTAAGAGGAGATTTTGCACATACATAAATCAAATCCACAGGCACCCAAATTTATAATTATTTTGAAAACTTCACACCGGCACCGAAATTTACCAATATTAATTCTATGGCAAGATAGGGACGAGATATTTAATTTAATATTAGTTTAAGATAAAAAGAAATAGTATGTTAAGGCACGTTTCATATGTAATTAGAAAAATAATAAAGATAGAAGAGTATAATGGTAAGGATATTTTGAAAGTTTAGGTTGTATAATTAAAAGGTTCTCAAAATATGTTTGAGATAAATTTAACATATATGATTCGTGAGAATTAAACTTCAGTGGGATGATTTCCTTCATTTTCCACATTATTTTTTAATGGTGAAAAGTTATAAACTTACATGGGCAAAAGTAATATAAAAATTATATTAAATTTTAATGTTTATATTGAGAATAAAAAAAATTATTATATTTTAATATATTTTATAAATTTTAATGTAAAGGTGGTAGGCATATATTATTTTTTGTGTTTTTATGTATATTGATAGCATATAATCAGGTATGGCTTGATGCGTAGTAATAAGACTTATTAAGAGTGACATAATTATCAAATGGTTCGTAGCAGTCTTTCAAATTTTAATATATTGGGTATAGCATCAGACAGAAGACTTAGAAGACCTAGATCAGGGAAAAATAATAAATCTTCATATATTTTTTTTAATCAAAAAATATATATAATAATATAAATAAGTAATGTCTATTTAGTTTAACCTTATCAGATATTTATAATAGTTAATTTTTAACTTTGGAGCGGAAAGAGATCAAATTTCTTTTTATTCTAAAAAGTTTGCATTCAGAGTTCGATCTCTGGGCCTTGGTGGTCCAAAATCTCTTTTTCACTCTAAAAAGTTTCATCTCAAGAGTTTGATCCCTCTGAGACTTGTAGATCCAAGTTAGATGGATCTAGCTACTTTAATGTATATTATGTTTATTATATATATATATTTATATTATTATATTTATATATTTTGTGATTTGAGATTTTCTTTCATATTAATCATATCATCTACTTTTTACTTTTTATGGAAGTTTTGAACCAATTAATGTGATTCATATTTTTCCTTATGATGAAACACATTCATTGATTCAAAATATTGATAAAAAAGAATGATCAGGACATTACATTACAACATCTCTATCATGTTGAGCTATATAGTGACTCTTAACGCAATAACAAATTATACAAAATTATAATTATAATAATACAACCTATATCCATCTTAATTAGGGATCTTCAAAGGGCCGATGAGGATCAAATCTCTCTTTTAGAGTGAAAAGAGATTCGATCGCTTTTTGCCATTGGTAGATCTAGAGGTAAGATGAATAAACCACACAAGTGAAGAATACTATAGGAAAAATTATGAATTAATAATACCATGGAAAAATCATATAATGAAGTCCAAAAATGTTAAATAGGATATTACAACATCTGTACCATACTAAAGTGGAAAATTTTATGTTTTTTATTTTATTTTTTTAATAATTTTGTGATTTTTTATTTTATTTTTTATTGCGTCAATACAAAATAATAAAAAACTAAAATAGAATTAAATAAAAAGATTAATATAATGTAAGGTAAAAATTTTAACTTGGTCAAAATAAAATAGAAATAAATAAAAATAAAAACAACTAAATAACTCTATAAGAATAAAATAATAAGAAATAAATAAATGGCCCATGGTAATGACCAATGGTATTGATCCATGGTATTCATGTGGAACATAGCCTATTTAAAGGGAGAAAATAAGGGAAATCTAAACCAGCTTAGATCCACTTTTACTCTGGATATAACAAGTAATGAGAGAGATCAAATCTCTTTGATATGCACACCTCTTTTTAAAGAGAAAAGAGATTTGAACTCTCTGGAGGCTTACTAAATCCAGAATTAAAATAAATCTAAATTAATTTTATTTTGAGTAAATCAAAATATTAAACATTTCAATATCTCTACTATATTAAAAACATCTCTAAACACAATAATATATATAAAATAATAACCCAACATAAAATTAATATTATAAAAAAACAAATAATCTTTAAAACAATTTTATCACAATAATATATATAAAAATATAAACCAACATAAAATTAATATTATAAAAAAAAAAAACAAATGATTTTTAAACAATTGTATCGATGGTACATTGTATCAAACCATACGTTAATAAATACATACATATATTCATCATTACCTATAATATATATAAAATAATAACCTAACATAAAATTAATATTGTAAAGAAAACAAATGATTTTTGAAAATTTTATCCACTATACATTGTATCAAACCATACATTAATTCATATATATATTCATCGTTACCTAGTATTTTTTTTAAATGAAAAAATAATTTTTATTTCATATAGTATTTATAAATCCCGGGCGTATATATATTCCAAAATTATGAGATACACATTCAAAACTGCCGATGGTTTTGTTTTGTATAATGTCCATGGAGCCCGTGCTTTCTTTTCGACTAGTGGTTTTACAATTAATAAATACAAAATCAATAATAAATAATTAAATAAATATAATATAATATAAAATGATATGATATTTTTTAATTTTTTTAAATTAATAAATTTAGGCGTCATGACACTGCACTCCCACTGTTCTGGCCACTTATATACGCTTGGGCGGAAGAGTAATGATGGTCGAAGGAGTCGATGATTTCATTGTGACTCATTACCAGTAGTTTCTTGATCAGGCAATTGTTTCGTGTTCTGCGGATGCAGCAGCAACTGTTTTTAAAACAAAACGATGTGTGGAGGTGCTATTATTGCGGATTTCATTCCCGCCAACAGATCCCGGCGTGTAAGTCCTAGGGATTTATGGCCGGATTTCGATACCTTCGCTGACTTGTTCATCAATGGCGGAGCCGTGTCGGAATCCGTCAATAAATCGGACAGCTTCGACGAGGGATACAAGCAGAAGAATAAGCCCAGCAACAATATTTTCAACTCCAAGCACGAATTTTCTTCAGGTGAGTTCCCAATATTAACGATTTCTCTGCATCCAAGAAATTGCTATTGCTTCCCAGGGTTTGCTTTTTTTCTGTTTTTTTGACTTTGGCTGGGTTTTGTAGATCATGAAAATGGTGCCATTCCTGCTTTGAAGGATTTCGACATTCCTCCTTTCAAGGAGTCCGAAAAGTACTCAGCCAAGAGCAGCGGGACGAAGAAGAGGAATCTGTACAGAGGTATTAGGCAGCGTCCATGGGGAAAATGGGCTGCGGAGATTCGAGATCCCAGAAAGGGCATTAGGGTTTGGCTTGGAACATTTAACACTGCGGAAGAGGCCGCCAAGGCGTATGATGCAGAGGCTAAAAAGATAAGAGGCAAGAAAGCCAAGCTGAACTTTGCTGATGGCTCCTGCTCTGTAAAAGTGGACAGTCGCAACAAAATGTCAAGGAAGAAAGTAAAGTCATGTGCAAAAAACCCTGATTTATTATTGGCTTTGAATATAAAGAGTAAGGTAAAATCTTCATATTCACCAAAGCCTGATTTATTAGAGGATTGCTATCTTCAAACGGAACGCTCTTTGAAGGATGTCCGCAGATCGGATCTTCCAATCTATGGCTACGATGATATGGACTACGGGGACTCTCAGTTCATAAATTCCCCTGCTTCAATTCAAAGCAATTCAAATGCATCCGCAGTCCAATCTTCTGAGCATAGCCATGCCAGCCAAAATTCGCAGAAATCGTGCTCTTGTGAGCTCTGTAGCCATAACTATTCAGAGGTGAGCAATTTCATGTTCCCTGCGTATGGCGATGCCCAAAAATTTGAACCAGTGGAATCTTCCTATCCAGTAGGTTATTTTGATTCTGATCATAGCAGCAACTCATTTGATGGGGAACAATTCTCATGGGCTCATGAGATGAAAACCCCAGAAATATCATCTGTATATGATGATGGACATGAGTCTGTATTTGTGGACATAAAACCTCCAATCCATGGTGTTGTTAAGGACAGACCTGTGGATAGCTCTATCAACGTCAACAGTGGGACAGAAAGTTTTGGTGTAGATAACTCTATGGAGGTCAATGATGGGACAGAATGTTTTGCTGTGGATATCCCTGTTGAGGTCAATGGTGGAACAGGATGCTACAAAACCGAGGATAACATCATGCAGCTTGAGCTTTCTGAAAAATTGTCTGCTTTGGAATCATATCTTGGGTTGTCAGAGGGTGACGAAGCAGGTTCTTTTCCAGATGAGGAGTGGTCCTTGAAACCATGGTTCTTTGACGATGTGCCAATTTCAGCTTTACCTCATCAGAGCAGCGATCCGGGAACTTCAGGTTCAGTTTATCAAAGCAGTGCTGGCTCTTGCTTTTAAGGTTTACTGTACAAAAAAGCAGACTGGTTTGAATTTTGTGTTGCATGTCCATGTACAGCATGTAGAGTCTTTTAAACTGGTGTGTTGCACTTTTTATTTATGTTTTTAATTTGTTTGTGTGTAAAGTCTCTTCCAAGGCTACTAGAATTCATATGTTAGAAGAACACATATGTAGTAATTTGGTTCTCAAACATTTGGGATGGATAATAGAGTTCATCTATG
This sequence comes from Pinus taeda, assembly GCA_000404065.3. NCBI lineage: Eukaryota > Viridiplantae > Streptophyta > Pinopsida > Pinales > Pinaceae > Pinus > Pinus taeda. Next base: position 45,444 of record APFE031048473.1, on the reverse strand, counting down.
GTATAGATTGTTTTGAAACTTTTCGCTCTGGCGGTTGTGGTTTTATTTAGTTGTGGGGAAAATAGTGGCGGTTGTGGTTTTATTTAGTTGTGGGGAAAATAGTGATGAATAGTATTTTTTTTTTATTAGAATGCTCTTTTTTATTTATGATTAAATACATGTAATAAGTGATCGTTCATGTATAGAAATATTTAAGATAGGGTATTGGAGATTTCAATATATTTCAGGTTAGTGAGTAGAGTTATTTATGTTAATTTGGTTATTATTACCAAGAGGGAACTCTACAAGTGCATGCATGAGTTTTACTAATTTTTACTGGTATGAGACACAATTAATTGATGATTGTATGACTATTTAACAAGGATTAGGAGTTAGTTTTATTCAGTGCATGTTCATATCTCTCTAGATTCACCACTAGACTCACTACTATATTAGTTGGGCCATGTAGAATATATTGCATTGTTGCAAAAATTAGCATGAGGATAAAATCAACAATGGTCTAGAAAACCAAAAAAACATAATTCTAGAAATATTGGTAAAAATGGACATTGAGAAAATTAGGATAACATTAAAATATCAGTGAAAGTCCGCAAATATCTAGCTTAGCAAATCATGATTTCTTGTTTTATTCGCAACACAATATGAATCTTTACAACATTGATATATTGCGTTGAATTGTATTCTCATAATTTTATTTTCAGTGCATGAAGAGAATTCATTAATTGTTTTCTCTATCAAAAGTTTATTTTTCGTTCCTTGCAAATTTTGTTCATTTTTTTCTACCTAAATCCAATCTATGCAGGTTCAATTACAATTTCACGAGGTATCAGAGCCCATGGGAGTGAGGAATAAGGAGCATAAACCATCTATATACAAGTAATGAAGAATGGAGCTACCAAAAAGAATGGAGTTTCCATCTTCTACAATTTTCGCGCCATATAACTATTTTGAATGGAAGCCAAAAATTCTATATCAACTCAAATGTAGAGACTTGTGTTGGATAACCATGGCAACAAAGTTGAACCAAATTTCATAGTTGATTTTTTTTAATCCAAATATTTCAACAATGTGAATTAGGCCTTCGATTTCCTATTCTTATCAATTTCTTGAGAATTGTTGTTTCATGTTGAAGCATGCACTACTCGAAATCAAGTTTGGACCACTTTGAAGACAATCATTAGAAAGCAAGATGAAATGCAGGGTCACATCCTTGAAAATGAGCTTAACTCATCAGGTCTAAGAAGTTTTTAAAACATTCAAGATTTCTTCACAAGGTTCGAAGCCTTGTTATTCCAATTGAAAGAATGCAGAATTGACAAATCTAAGCAAGAAACCCAATTAATTCTTTCCATATTATCAAAATTGGGTCTAAAGTATGCTATATTTATCTCCACTTTTCACACAATCAAGCATGTAATAAGAGAAACCTGGAGGATGTCCACACCCAATGCTTTTATTGAGTCCTTGATACATGAGTGGGATAAGCTCATAAATATGGGCACATTGAAAAGTTCTGAAGCCCATGCACTCGATGTGCATGAAAAGGGCAAGGCAAGTTGAAATGCAATCAACAATCCAAAGGAAAATGAAAGGAAAACAAACTTGATCCAAGAAAATGAATCAATCTCAACCTTCTAGATGAATCTACCACCTCGAAGGACAAGAAGGGAAAGAAAGGGAAATCAAAAGCAACTATTGCAACCATGGTCACCATCTAGAATCATCATGCATGAAGAAGACAATTGATCTCATGGTGCAAACTCTTCATCATAACAATCTTGGTCACCTCCGATGTTCCAAGAAGTAGGGAGAAAGAGCTCTTGAAACAAGAAGAAATGTAAATGCATTAATTGTTATTCATTCTTCTCTTGATGCGTGGATCATAGACTCTGGAGCTTCACATCACATGATAGCCACAAAAAATGATCTCTCGTTCTTAATACCTTTATAATAATTAGCATACAATATTTGCAAGCAAAATTCTAACTAGGATTTCATTATCACTATTACCTTATTATGTCCTTTTTAAACTTGACAAACCTCAAAATGTGCTAAAGAGATACCCACGTTCTAGTGCGCCAAGGCCAAAAGCAATGGATTTAGTTCCCACTTCTATTGTTGCATGCATATCATACTATAAGCTCCTGTTAGTTTTAGTTTGGTTGGAAGAATTGAATGCATGACTAGGATTTGGTCTCCTCTTCCTATACGCCTGGATTTTTCTTAGAGAAAGGCTTGTTTTTTGTTAACAAAGCTCTCACCATGCCAAGGACGGGTGAACTGATGCATGGCATGTAGATTGAATTGAGCCACATCATAGATCCCTAGCCCATGTTAGACTTTATGAATTATATGAAATGAAGAATAAGAAATGAGATGGGAAATTAGAACAAATTCTGAAACACGATGGCAAGAGTTACAGTATAAATCTCTTGTGAAAGAAACACTATGGCAAAAGACTGTGCTCAGTAACAAAGAGTTTGTGGTGTGCATAGATGCTTGCAAGAGAAGACTTGGTGGAGTCCTTATGCAGGAAGGGCAACTAGTATGTTATGAGTCACGGAAACTGAATGTGCACGAGAAAAATTATCCAACACATGATATTGAGTTGACAACGATCATCCATGCATTAAAGATGTGGAGGCGCTATCTTCTTGGAAGGAGGTTTGTATTGATGAGCGATCAGAGTGGATTGAGGTATTTATTTGACCAATTGAATCTGAATGCCAGGAAAGCTAGATGGTTGGCCGCGATTAGTGAGTTTTACTTTGAGATCAGGTACATCAAGGGTAAGGATAACAATGTTACAGATGCTATTAGCAAGAGAGTACAAGTGAATCACATAGCAACCATGAGTTCTTATGGGATAGACTTACAGGATCATATCTTACAAGCAGGACAACGAGATGACATGTACATGGAGCTTATGCATAGGTTACAGTGGCATGCAGGTGGTCAGAATGTGGACTTTCGTCTTACAGGGGATGGTTTGGTTAGATTTAGGGACACGATATATGTGCCTAATGACAGTGAGCTGAAGAATACTATCTTGTAGGAGTTTCATGCAAAACCGTATTCAGGTCACTCAGCATACTAGAAGACATTAACAATAGTGAAGAATTTTTATTATTGGCCGAATTTGATGAAGGATGTGGCAACGTTTGTGGCTAGATGTTTGGACTATCAACAGGTGAAAGTAGAATGCAATCATTTAGGTGGACTACTACATCTGATTGTGATTCCAGAGTGGAAGTGAGAGGTCATTTCCATGGATTTCATCACAGGTTTGTTGAGGAAATTTAGACAACATGATTCCATCATGGTTGTGGTGGACAAGTTGACAAAGGTAATGCATTTCATTCCAGTGAAGTCCATGTATTCAACTAGTGATGTGGCACAGACATTCATGAGAGATGTAGTGAGTAGGGATGCTAAGTTCACTTCTAAGTTTTGGAAGGTGTTGTTTAAGTTTGGGGACAGAGTTGGCTTTCAACACACTTATCATCCACAGACAGATGGGCAGACTAAGAGGGTCAACAGGATATTGCAGGACATGTTGACAATGTATTGGATGCATCAGAAGAGGAGATGGGAGGAGTACCTTTTGTTGGTTGAGTTTTCTTATAATAATGATTATTAGGAATCACTGAGGATGAGTCAGTTTGAGGCACTCTATAGGGCGAGTTGTAATACTCCCATCAGTTGGAGTGATCGAGTGAACAGGGTATTGATAGCACCGAATATGTTGGTAGAGATAGAACATGAAATGCAAGTAATCAAGAAGAATTTAAAGGCATCACAAGATAGGCAGAAAATCTATACATATTAGAACAGCTTGTTTAAGGAGTTTCAGGGTGGGAAATAGGTGTATTTGCGCATCAAGCCAAAGAAGAGATCCTTGAGGATTGGATCATGTGCCAAGTTGGCACCTCGGTTTTGTGGACTTTTCGAGATTCTTGAAAGGATCAGACCAATACCTTATTGACTTGCACTACCTACGATAGTGAAAGTCCATGATTTTTTCCATGTGTCATTGCTTAAGAAGTATGTTAAAGATGTTGATTATGTGATTGAGTGGTTTGTATTGTAGGTGGATCCAGATGGAGAATTCCAACTGGAACCTCAGTGTATATTGCAGAGAAAGATGCTCATGCTCTAGAATTGAGCAATTGAGCAGGTTAAAGTGCATTGGAAGCACTTTGGGCCTAATGAAGCTACATCGGAGATGGAGGATCATATGCGGGTTATGTATCTTTCTCTATTCAATGGTTGAGTGAATGTTTTTGGTATATGTTTTGGTGTGATGTTTTGGTATATGTACATATGTATATGGATGTAAATATCGCCACGAGTTGTGTTATAAAGCTCCAATAAGCGGTATGGGTATCATGTTGTCATGATTGTCATGTGTTATGTTTTTCGTGTTGATTTTCTTCTCAGCAGGTTGATCATTGTAAATATTGCATCGAGCTAAGTTATAAAGCTCCATGGATAGTATGTTTTTCTTTTAGCAGTCTTGTTGGTTGTAGGTGTCATTGAACACCAAGGATGGTGTTCCCCCAATGGTGAGGGCTCTGTAACATCCTTGGTCAAAATTCCATGTAATAAAGTTAATAAAGGAAAAATAATAACCAAGTTCTTGGGACATGTACTCTAAGCCAAGTGTTGGGAAAAACATCCTAGTGTGGGTGTTCATTTGGTTTATTATGGCTAAGGGAAATTAGTATAGGCGATGGAAAATGCTTTGGGAAGGCATGAGGTATTAATTGGAATTTTATTTATGAAAATAATGGAAATTAGGAGAAAAGGAAGGTGAAAGGCCATGGGTTGCATGTGAGGAGGAAAATGAAGGAAAATAATGGAAAATTTAAAAAAATAGAGGCCTCCTTAATAAAAAGGCTTCTAAGGATCAGTTGGTGCCATTTTCCAGTTCAGTTTTGGAGCTCTCTCTCTACTCTCTCTCTCTCACTCTTAGAAACAAAGCATTATTGGAGCACTCTAGCATTGGATCAAGGAAAGCAAAGGAAGGAAAAAGAAGGCAAAAGGAAGAAAATATCAAGCAAGGAAGATCAGAATCAAGAAACTACAGTGGGATTACTTGTAGGTATCAGTTTACATGTGTGATTTCCTTGTTAGATATGGCATGCATGGTACATGCATGTGTGTTCTTTGTTCTCTTGGTGTCATTGGCATGGGTTTTGTCGAGTGTGACAATGTTATTTAGCCTTGCCTTGCCATTTCCAGATAACCATGGTGTGGTGGGTTCTCTTGTATTTGGTTGAGCTTGATTTCCGTATGGATTTGAAGCTGAGTGGAGTGGTCTCAGGATTATTCACAAGGCCTAGGAATATCGAGATGGGATACATGGTAAAGCGTCGATGTGAACACTTCGATTGAGCTTAGGGGTACCTTGATTGGTGAATGGTAGGATACACGGTAACTCTCAGTAGTGAATACCCTTGATTGGGCCCAAGAATCCCTTGATCGGTGATGGTGGGATACACAGTAAAGCCCAGAGGGTAGAGACCTCGTAGGCCTAGGAATTCCTTGACCAATAATGGTGGGAGGCATGGTAAAGTCGAGAGGTTGAGATAGAAAAAATCTTCATTGTTTAGGCTGAGAGATCCAGAGGCATCTATGCATATTTAAGGCCTAGTGATCCTGCGGGGATTGCGGTAAAGCCTAGTTCTATTGATGACAATTGAGGTGATTTGGTCTCGGAAAGCCCCAATTGGTTTTTTTATGAGTCCCACATTCATGCGTAGAATATGGCACGGGGGTGATTGGTTGAAAGAAAGATTTGGTTCAATCAATCTATGGTTGGGTGGTTCGTGGAAGTCCCAAACTTGGTTGGCTTTTGCATTCATTAATAATATCTTCTTCTCCTTGGTATTCCATGTCTAAATATATTGGTTCATATGTGATTCTTATGGATGTTATATCCTTGTTATTTATGTTGGTTATATGCTAGTTATGAATATATTTTATGACAAACTTGATGTATGGCTCTCATCAAGTTTTGATTAGTAATTGAAAGTACAATAAATACATGACCTAATAAATGATAATGCAACTATTGTGATAATGCAACAATTCTTTTTTACGAATCTCAGATAAGTAGAGACCCCCATGCTCAGATATGTTGTTATGGCCTGTAGATTACATATTTGTGACATGTTTGATGAAATGCCTGTCATGGATAGTAGGGTTCAGATCAAGTACATGTACTAGTGATTGCATTAGTAGCCTTATTCCATTGTTATTTATCATTTCTGAAAGTTTCATGATGTTCTGGGTAGCGGCCTGAGTCATGGCCCTAAAAAAGTGCACAAAATTAGGGGTTGTTGGATCAGAACTAGTTGAAAAAGTCCAAAGTTGCTAGCATGCCTTGCTATGGGAGAGACTAGAAGGCCTTAGTCATATGCATGGCTTGTCATGGGATTGGTTGGGGGTCCAAATCAGTGAAATGTCAAGTTGTCTTAGGAGTTGGTCACCTAGAAGGGTTGGTTGGCTCTTAAAGTTTCTGCAGCATGTGTGGAAGGTCAGATTGGTTTGGTTTTTTAGGTTCCACTTCCTAAACCATACATGGGGAGTTGAATCACATCATAGTAGCCTCTTGTCACATGTTTACCTCAACAGATCGATTAACTTGGGTAAATGTGGGAGGGTGTTACACTCTAATTTTGTTTGAAGTTTGGCTTCTTTCTTTTACCTACATTATCTAATGATTTTACATATTGACAAAGTCTATATATAATATTTGAGAATTATATATATATATATAACATGTTGTTATTATAGATATATATTAAATGAATACTATATACTAAAATGTACCACACAATATATATAATAAGTGGAGTTTAAAACTAAATATTTTTATTTATACTTGTTACATATTTTATATAGTCTTTGTGAGTATATAAAATAATTATATAAACATAAAGAAAATAGAGAAGCCAAACTTCAAATAGAGTTAAGGCAATGCTTGATGATAAGTTTATATCTTTTAAAGATATGATTCAAAAATAGATAAATACTAAAATATTAGGGTTGGAGACTAAGCTGTAGAAAATGGAGATTAGATTACAAGAAATGCAAAAGAAAGAAAAGAAAATAAATTATTAACCTAAGAGGGGAAAGTGAGTACTCTAGAAAATATTAATATGAGGAACGAGATTAAAGAGCTAAAAGAAAAACAAAATAACAATTTGGCCTAAATGGTTTAGAAAGTAAATTAGATATCAAACCCATAAAAAAGGAAATAGTTAATAATAAAAAATTATACCATGGAGGTAACAAAAGAGCCTTGAACATCATATTTTTTGGTCCAAAAGAGACAAAAAAAAAACAAGGACATGCTAGAACTAGTAAAGGAAGAACTACACTATAAATGACAAATTGAAATAACTTGTCTCATAAAAGCAAAGTGGTTGGGAAAAATAATTGCATATAAAGATAAGCTAATTCATGTTATGGTAAGCTATGATGACCATCAATATGGCATACATAATAAATATCTCTAAGTTCAATAGGATACCATGAAATTAGCCTTAAGGGTTAGCTCAGTTGGTCGAGTTCCCGTTGCTAAGTACCTTGCCAGTTGGGAGGTCACAGGGTCAAATATCCTTGACACCCTTGGAGTTAGGCCATGCTTGTGGATGATGGGTAAATCCCTTCGGGTTAATATGCCTGGATTTTCTAGTGGATGTAGCGGTCACTCAGTCTCCGTGAACCACCTTAAAAAAAATGATGCCATGAAATTTTATAAATGAAGACCTTATTCCAAAAGACTAAGCTAAATTAAGTAAGGAAGTTCAAAAGGTAGAAGAAGTAAGGAAGGAAGGACAATGGGAAATAATTAGGAATAAGAAATATATTATTATAGACAAAAAAAAATATAATAATAAATAAGTATTTGGGACACCATGGGTCCTCTCTTAGAACTATTGTGGATTTCCATTAAGTAAAGGGGCTATCTTAAGTTAGATCACTAGTGAAATTGATATTCTATTGGCTAGTGAAATTCAGAGCATGAAGAATCTAAGATCCATAACATAGAAGAATTCATCTTATGGTATGCATAATGCAAGAGATCCTAGTATAGAGGTAGTGGAGGCATACCTTGTTACATAAATGAGAACATTTTTCTTCATGTCAAGCTTCACAATAAATGCCCTTTCAATCAATACATGTGGATGAAGATTTTAGATAATAGTACTAGAAATATTTATATAACAGTATGTTATATCATGCTTTTTAATTACACCGTTTATAATAAAAACAATCTATATATAAATTGCCCATTTTTTTGATGGAATGCACATCCCAGGACACCCTCAAAGCACTTCCCCTCATTCCAAGGATGATACTTGGGATAAACTATTCAATTTATATTTTGGTAACCTAACTCAATGGGGCATCAAGTGAGGCCCTTAATATCCACACATGCAAGGAGTTTGAGAAATGAAAGAAATGTCCTCTTATTAATAGACTTCAATGCTAGGATAGCAAGTAATCAAGATATTATTTTAAGTAATGATTCTAACCCTAATAATCTATGTTTAGATAAGGATATTGTTTTTGTTAGCAGATACAAAATAAACTTTAAAGACTTTGCTAATAATTTGTCCGATGTGGAACTAAACAAGTTGTATAGTTCTCAAGATCTAATAATTTGTAACGGTCTAATGAAGTAGCTGAAATCTAACGAGATGACTTGTAGTCGTGGGTTGGCAATAATGTCATAGATTATGTGACATTTTATATACCATATACAACCAAAGTAAATTTTGGCATCTTAAATGATCATCACCGCGATTCTAATCATAGGCCTTTAAACTTAACTTTAAACTTTGTCATGCACAAAATCTCTATTGAAGAGAATTTTGATAACCAAAGGGATGTCATCTTCGACAAAGATAAAGTTGATCATCTTTTGAAGAATTTAAATAATGAATCAAATCTCCTATTAAATAAGGACAATATTGAAGGTTATCATAATTTGATGAAAAAAATCTCTACTTCCATTAACAAACTTTCTATGAAGGTGGTGTAAAAAAGAAAATAGAATGATTAGCCTTTGGTATTATAAACAATGGAATATTACTAAAACCAATATTAGGTATGCTTCTAATGAGTCCTTAAAATTTGAAATTGGGTACAAAGCCCTAATTAAAAGAGAAAAAAGATATTATATAAATAAAACTAAGAGAAAAGTTTGCACATACGTAAGTCAAATCCTAGGAAATTCTAGAGGAAAAATTTAATTCGTAAAATTAAATAAATAAAAAATGTGATTCCCTAAGGGACGAAAACTCCCACATTAAAAATATTTATGAATTCCTTGATGTTATCAATGATATTCAAATCCTTTTTACAAAGGAATGAGATTTTACATAGAGAACATATAGTTTGGGGTTAAACAATGCCAAAATGAGGAAGCTAAGGACATCAAAAGCACCAAGAATGTTAAAAATTAGAGGGCCATCCTCATCGCTTACATCCATATGCTATTCAATTTAATAGTTAAGTATGGCTTCCCTAAACCTTGGACTTAAAGCTTTATTATACCTTTTTAAAGGTGAGAATAAAAACAATTTGTCAAATTTTAGTATCATTATAATTATCTCCCTTTTGGTCAAGTTATATGAAATTATTTTAGAAAAGAAGATTAGCATATGGCTAGAAAGAAATGGAAAAAGGACTAAAGGCTAGGCCATATTTATGAGCCATCATTCCATTGTGGATCACCTTGTTATGTTTAGGATCATTGCAAGGAGCGTCATAATAATAAAACCAATCTCTTCAATTGTTTTGTTAACATTAGAAAAACTTTCAACATAATGTCCATGACTAACCTTTGGAATAGATTAGAAGGTCTAAAATTTCCTGTAGAGTTGAGAGCTATTGTAGTAAGATTGCATAAGAATGTTATTGCTAGATTTAGGAACATTCAGAGTTGGTTGGAAGAAATTAATTGTAATAGAGGAGTTAGGAAAGGTTGCTCCTTGTCTTGTACTCTTTTTGGCATATACATTGATAAATTGGAGGGTTATTCAGAAGAGTGGGGTTATGTTAATCAAACTCTTGTTAGTACAAGCATAACATTCATCTTCATCTTGATGATATTGTTTTTATGTTGAAAAATCTACATGATCTTGATAAACAACTAAAAATTCTCAATGATTTTTTTTGGTACATGTATGATTGCTAACACTCAAAAAACAAATGTTGTGATAAATAAATAAAAAATGATCACTTAAATTAATTTTATATATGACAACAACAACTTGGAGGAAATGGCTTTATACAAATATCTTGAAATCAATATGCATCACAAGCTTCACTAGAATTATAATATTGAAAAATGATAAATGAAAAATGGAACACTTATTATGAACTTCAAAATATTGAGGGTCTTTCGCACTGCATTATATTAGATATCATCTTTTGGGATTCAACTGTGTTAATAAAGTCATTCATCTATGATCATTGCCATGAAAGGTAGTCGTAACTGATTAATTTCTCATGATTTTTGAATAGTCCACTTAGCATTCATTGCATCAGGTGATGCTCACAGGGACCTGATGCAATAAGTGCGAAGTGGACTATTCAAAAATCATGAGAAATTAGTCAGTTACGACTACCTCTCATGGAAATGGTGAGAGATGAATGACTTTCTTAACACACAGGGACCTGATGCAATAAGTGCTAAGTGGACTATTCAAAAATCATGAGAAATTAGTCAGTTACGACTACCTCTCATGGAAATGGTGAGAGATGAATGACTTTCTTAACACAGTTAAATCCCCAAAAAAATAATACCTAACTTGAAAATAATTATAAATCTATAAATCTTTTACTATAAGATAAAAAGAAACTCATTTTTCAAACTTTCACCTTTCTCTATAATTTATATACATAAAATATAAAATTAATATCTCTATAAATTATAAAAAATCTTTATAAATTATTTTATATATAATATTATTTTAATTAAAAAAATTCAACTTTAATGAAATTAAAAATGATAAATAATATTTTCAAAATAAATAAATAAATAAATAAATAAATATATATTTTCAAATTTCACAACTCATTGGACAATCCCTTTATAATATTTTAAATATATTTAATGAAAAAGAGTTGCAACTTGATGAAATGTGAGATTAAAAGAGTACTAATTTGCCAAGAATGATTCCACAATAGTATTTCAATGAAAAAAAGTGAGGGAAGACAGATTTTCCATCTCACGACAATCTCATTATAATACTTTTATATAAAATGACAGTTGTAACTTGATGAAATAACAAATTAACTAATAGCCTCGAAATCTGCTGACTCATCACTCCTCGTGTGCAACTCCACCGCAACTTGCATACCCACTCAGCTTTCGTCAAACAAACTTATTCCTGGCGTATATCTGCTGGCTCTCTTTCCTTTCATATATCTGCTGACTCATCACTCCTCGTGTGCAACTCCACCGCAACTTGCATACCCACTCAGCTTTCGTCAAACAAACTTATTCCTTGCGTATATCTGCTGACTCATCACTCCTCGTGTGTCACTCCACCGCAACTTGCATACCTGCTGGGCTTTCGTTCAAGAAACTTAACATTATTTATTTATAATTATTTTGAAAACTTCCACTGGCACCCAAATTTACCAATATTAATTCTATCGCAACATAGGGACGGGGTATTTAATTTAATATTAGTTTAAGATAAAAAGAAACACTATGTTAACGCACCTTTCATATGTAATTAGAAAAATAATAAAGATAGAAGAGATATAATGGTAATGATATTTTGAAAGTTTAGGTTGTATAATAATAAGGTTCGGAAAATATATTTGAGATAAATTTAATATATATGATTTGTGAGAATTAAACTTTGATAATTTCCTTCCATCGTCCACATAAATTTTAATGGGCAAAAAATATATAAAAATAATTAATATTAAATTTTAATGTTTATATTGAAAAATGAAATAATATATATTATAAATTTGAATTGTAAAAATAATATATATATATATATATATATATATTTTTTCCAAAGGAAAAATTGTATTTTTCATTAGTTTTGAAAAATTACATATAGTAGATGCTTGGTAGCATATGCAACATTTGACCCTTAGCCATATAGGTGGGTACCAGTGAAAAAATATATATCCATGTTCATTCCAAAAATGGCGCTGAGTAATAAACGTATTCACCATGCAGGGCAATAGCATGAGAGAGTCTGTAATAAAATGCCATAAGATATCTACAATAATAGATTCACCATGCAGGGCGAAATAGCATAATATATAGTCTGAATATAAACACATACTATGATATATACAGTGAAAATAAAATTATGACGGGCATGTCCCAAAAAATATTTAGGGCCCATTTGCCCTACGATATGCCTAATCAATATAGGGACTGTGGTAGTATTGGTACTCTGCTCAGGGCCCATTTGCCCTATGATATGCCTGATCAATATAGGGCCTGTGGTAGTATTGGTACTTTGCTCTTGAATCATCCATTGGTCTCTCTGGCCTCCTTGGAAAGCCTATCAGCGCTGTTGTTATGTTCCCTGTAAATATGATGACATGAGATGGAGTTAAACTCTGATTTGAATATGTTCACTTCATCCAAAATATTTCTAAGATTATGTGCATGGCAGGAAGTGATGTTATTGAACCAATTTATAGTGATTTTTTTGAACCAATTTATAGTGATTTTTGAGTCTCCGTAAATCTGTAGATTGATGCGGTCATGGCCTAGAGAAAAGTGTATTAAATGACTGAAGGTGATTAATCCAGCATAATTGTTTGTCCCTTCTCCAAGTCCCATATTGACTTTGAAGTGATGATGTTCAGATATATACAATAGGGAACCTCCCCCACACCCATGTTCCTATGTAACACCATTAAAGTATGCCTAGGGGATAGATTTATCAATGGGACTAGGTGCAAGTGATTTTTGAGGATGAGGCACAATGAAATTAGGCAGAGTATATTTTTCAATAGTAAGTATATATTATTTTTGCTTATTTATGGCTAGAAAACGTAATAAATAAGATTTATAAGACTTGCTATCAAGAGCACGTGAGTTTGCTTCGCATAATTGCCAAATGGTGGTTGGGGTCCTATCAAAATTTAAACATTATTGAGTGGTAGGCGCCGGATGAAGACCTGGATTTAGTTAAAAATAAATAAATATTATCTATACATTATTTATTTATATTAAAAAATATATAATAATAATTAAATAGCGTAATGTTTATTTAGTTTAACCATCATTATAAAATATAAATAATACTATTTTTAATTTGGAGCTCAAAGAGATAATTTTTTTTTTTTCCACTTTAAAAAGGTTTGCATCTTACGAGATTGATCTTTCTGGCACTTGGTAGATCCAAAATCTCTTTTCACTTTAAAAAAAAGTTTGCATTTCAAGAGATTTGATCCCTCTGGGCATTGTAGATCCAAAGTTAAAATAGATCTAGGTAATTTAATTATTTAATAATTATATAATATTTATTTTATTATATATTTATTTTTATTTTTATGTAATCTGAGATCATTCTTTCATATTAATCATATCATTTAATTTTTATGGAAGTTTTGAACCAACTAATGTGGTTTATCTTTTTCCCTATGATGAAACACATTCATTGATTCAAAATATTGATAAAAAAGAATGATCTCAGGATATTACATTACAACATCTCTATCATGTTGAGCTATATAGTGACTCTCAACACAATAACAAATTATACAAATTAAAATTATAATAATACAACCTATATCCATCTTAATTAGGGATCGACAAAGGGCCGATAATGATCAAATCTCTCTTTTAGAGTGACAAGAGATTTGATCCCTCTCTGCCATTGGATCTAGAGGTAAGATGAATAAGCCACACAAGTGAAGAATACTATAGGAAAAATTATGAATTAATAATACCATGGAAAAATCATATAATGAAATCCAAAAATGTTAAATAGGATATTACAACATGTACCATACTAAAGTGGAAAAATTTATGTTTTTTATTTATTTTTTTAGTAATTTAATGATTTTATTTAATTTTTATTGCGTCAATAAAATAATATATATATATATATATAATATAATATATATATATATATAATATATTAATGTAATGTAATGTAAAGATTTTTAACTTGGTCAAAATAAATAGAAATAAATAAAATAAAACAACTAATAACTCTATAAAGAATAAAAATAATGAAGAAATAAATAAATGGCCATGATAATGACCCATGTAGATTGAGAACCTATGGTATTGATCCATGGTATTCACATGGAAGGTAGCTTATTTAAAAAGAGAAAATAAACCAATCTAGATCCATTTTGGCTCTAGATCTAAAAGTGATGAGCTCTTTTTAAAGCGAAAAGAGATTTAAACTCTCTGGAAGTTTAATAGATCTATAATTAAGATAAATCTAGACTAGTTTTATTTTGAGTGAATCAAAATATTAAACATTTTAATATCTCTACTATATTAAAAACACCTCTAAATACAATAATATATAAAATAATAACCAAACATAAAATTAATATTATTAAAAAACGATTGATTTTTAAACAATTTTATGGATGGTATGTATCAAACCATACATTAATAAATACATACATATATTCATCATACCTATAATTTATATAATAATCACTACATAAAATTATATAATAAAGAAAACAAATTGATTTTAGAAAATTTTATCCACTAATACATTGTATCAAACCATCCAACCATCATTAATTCATTAAGAAAAATAATTTTTTATTTCAATATAATTTTATAAATCCCGGGCGTATATATATTCCAAATTAATGATATACAGTTCAAAACCGCCGATGGTTTTTTTGTATCTAATCCATGGAGCCGGTGGTTTCATTTCGACTTAGTGGTTTTTACAATTAATTAATACAAATCATAATAAATATTTAAATAAATATAATATAATATAAAATGATATGATATATATATATTTTTAATAAATTTGCGCGTCATTACACTGCACTCCCACTGTTCTAGCCATACTTATATACGCTTGGGCGGAAGAGTAATGATGGTCGAAGGAGTCGATGATTTCATTGTGACTCATTACCAGTAGTTTCTTGATCAGGCAATTGTTTTGTGTTCTGCGGATGCAGCAGCAACTGTTTTTAAAACAAAACGATGTGTGGAGGTGCTATTATTGCGGATTTCATTCCCGCTAACAGATCCCAGCGTGTAACTCCTAGGGATTTATGGCCGGATTTCGATACCTTCGCTGACTTGTTCATCAATGGCGGAGCCGTGTCGGAATCCGTCAATAAATCGGACAGCTTCGACGAGGGATACAAGCAGAAGAATAAGCCCACCAACAATATTTTCAACTCCAAGCACGAATTTTCTTCAGGTGAGTTCCCAATATTAATGATTTCTCTTCATCCAAAAAATTGTTATTGTTTCCTAGGTTCGTTTTTTGTTATTTTGACTTTCTGGTTGGGTTTTGAAGGTGGTGAAAATGAGGCGATTTCTCCATTGAAGGATTTTGAGATTCCTCCTTTGAAGGATTTCGAAAAATGCCCGGCCAAGAGCGCGGGGAGGAAAAAGTCGAATTTGTACAGAGGTATCAGGCAGCGTCCATGGGGAAAATGGGCTGCGGAGATTCGAGATCCCAGAAAGGGCATTAGGGTTTGGCTTGGAACATTTAACACTGCGGAAGAGGCCGCCAAGGCGTATGATGCAGAGGCTAAAAAGATCAGAGGCAAGAAAGCCAAGCTTAACTTTGCTGATGGCTCCTGCTCTGTAAAAGTGGACAGTCGCAACAAAATGTCAAGGAAGAAAGTAAAGTCCTGTGCCAAAAACCCTGATTTATTATTGGCTTTGAATATAAAGAGTAAGGTAAAATCTTCATATTCACCAAAGCCTGATTTATTAGAGGATTGCTATCTTCAAATGGAACGCTCTTTGAAGGATGTCCGCAGATCCGATCTTTCAATCTATGGCTACGATGATATGGAGTACGGGGACTCTCAGTTCATAAATTCCCCTGCTCCATCTCAAAGCAATTCAAATGCATCCGCAGTCCAATCTTCTGAGCATAGCCATGCCAGCCAAAATTCGCAGAAATCGTGCTCTTGTGAGCTCTGTAGCCTTAACTATTCAGAGGTGAGCAATTTCATGTTCCCTGCTTATGGCGATACCCCAAAATTTGAACCAGTGGAATCTTCCTATCCAGTAGGTTATTTTGATTCTGATCATAGCAGCAACTCATTTGATGGGGAACATTTCTCATGGGCTCATGAAATGAAAACCCCAGAAATATCATCTGTATATAATGATGATGGACATGAATCTCTATTTGTGGACATAAAACCTCCAGTCCATGGTGTTCTTAAGGACAGACCTGTGGATACCTCTATAAACGTCAACACTGGGACAAAAAGTTTTGGCGTAGATACCTCTATGGAGGTCAATGACGGGACAGAATGTTTTGCTGTGGATATCCCTGTTGAGGTCAATGGTGGAACAGGATGCTACAAAACAGAGGATAACATCCTGCAGCTTGAGCTTTCTGAAAAATTGTCTGCTTTGGAAAAATATCTTGGGTTGTCAGAGGGTGACGCAGCAGGCTCTTTTCCAGATGAGGAGTGGTCCTTGAAACCATGGTTCTTTGACGATGTGCCAATTTCAGTTTTACCTCATCAGAGCAGTCCTGGTGATCCGGGAACTTCAGGTTCAGTTTATCAAAGCAGTGCTGGCTTTTGCTTTTAAAGTTTACTGTTAAAAAAGCAGACTGGTTTGAATTTTGTGTTGCAGGTCCATGTACAGCATGTAGAGTCTTTTAAACTTGTGTGTTGCACTTTTTATGTATGTTTTTAATTTGTTTGTGTGTGTAAGTCTCTTCCAAGGCTACTAGAATTCATATGTTAGAAGAATTCATATGTAGTAATTTGGTTCTCAAACATTTGGGATAATAGAGTTCATCTATGGTATAGATTTTTCCAAAGCAGACAATTTTTCAGAAAGCTCAAGCTGCAGGATGTTATCCTCTGTTTTGTATCATCCTGTTCCACCATTGACCTCAACAGGGATATCCACAGCAAAACATTCTGTCACGTCATTGATCTGAGGTATATACAACAAAACTTTCTGTCCCACTGTTGACTTTTATAGAGGTATCCACAGCTCTGTCCTTAACAACACCATGGACTGGAGGTTTTATGTCCACAAATACAAATTCATGTCCATCATCATTATATACAGATGATATTTGTTTCCACTTTTCACACAATCAAGCTTATAATAAGAGAAACCTGGAGGATGTCCACACTTAATGCTTTTGTTGAGTCCTTGATACATGACTGGGATAAGCTCATAAATATGGGCACATTGAAAAGTTCTAAAGCCCACTTTTCACACAATCAAGCTTATAATAAGAGAAACCTGGAGGATGTCCACACCTAATGCTTTTATTGAGTCCTTGATACATGAGTGGGATAAGCTCATAAATATGGGCACATTGAAAAGTTCTAAAGCCTATGCACTCGATATGTATGAAAAGGGCAAGGCAAGTTGAAATGCAATCAACAATCCAAAGGAAAATGAAAGGAAAACGAACTTGATCCAAGGAAATGAATTAATCTCAAACTTCTAGATGAATCTACCACCTCGAAGGACAAGAACAATCCAAGGAGTACTCGTGTTGCATACTTTTGGTGGACCCCGCTACATGAAAATGAGAAATACAAGAAAAAACGTGATTACAATCATGTTTTTCATGTATTTCTCATTTTTCGTGTAGTAGGGTCCATCGAAATTATGCATCAAACGAGTGTTTCTGCTCGAAATTTGAGTAAAGAAATAGGGAGATAAGTTGATAATACGAGTTGAAAAAATAGTTTTTTCTTTTTTCCCTCTAAAATTTGATGTTTTAATCTAATCTTATTTTATTATTTCCACTATTATTTTAAAATTTCTTTATGGAGGCCCATTTTAAACCTCAAATTTCCCCTAATAATGATCCAATGGATGAGCAGAAAGCAACAAACAATTGCTTTGAGTAACGTTGAGGCTTAGTATCTTGCAGCTTGTGAAGTAAACAAAGAAGTTGTCTGGTTAATGAAGCTACTATCCGACCTATTGGAAGAACCAATGGACCCTACAATGATACATTGTGATAACACCAATTGTATACGATTGTCTGTAGACCCAGTATTCCATGGAAAGACAAAGCATATCAAGGACAAGTATCACTACATTCAAAAGCTAGTAGAAGATAGTGTGTTGCAACTATAATACATCTCCACCGATGAGGAGGTAGCTGACATATTGACAAAATCTTTTCCTAATAAAAATCTTGTGTATTTGAGAGACAAGCTTGGGTTGGTTGATGTATCCTCCCTGGTTGAGAGGGAGAGATAGTCACATCATTCTTGTCTTCACTTGTGAAGATGGAATGGAGGATTGGATAATCATCTGGCATCTGATACTCTTTAAGGATGAGGTAGTGTATCCAAGTTAAGAGTAGTCGCAGACCGATATTCTTTGAAGACTAGATATCCAAGATAAGAATAGCCCAAGGAAGGTCATACATTGTAAACACCCGTGTGGGGTATGTACCTTTAGAGACAATGATGATGGTGTCCATAAATCAATGGTTTTACCAACATTGTGCTCTTATCTTGTGGAGAGATAGAGTTGTTAGTTAAGGCCTTGATATATGACAATGCTAGTTGATATTATGTTAAACAGATGGGTTACAAATCTAACTCTTATGAGATCTCTTTAGATTGAGAATGTCTATGTACCATTTATGAATACCTCCCTAATTAAGAGGGAGTGTTGAAAAATGTGTAACTAGGTTTGGTCTTCATAAATATGAAATGTAATTTTGATTTTTGTATATTGTAAAATGAAATAAATATATTATTATTATTTTTGGAGCATGGGTTTCATGCTCAAGATCTTTTATTTTATAGGTCAAGCACCCATTGAGTGCTTCTAGTATTTTTCCTAGGTCAAGAAGTCAAAAGAGTCATTGTCATAATTTGAAGACCCCATCAGGCACATTGTAACTTGTAAGAAAAAATAATTTTGTCATTAAAGTTTCAAAATACCTTCAAGACCAAGTTGGCCTTGTAGTTGGGAAGTCATCTTATTTTTTGAAGCCAAATCCACCTTGAGAAGCCAATATAAATGAGGGAACTCAACTTCCTTGAGACACATTCATCACTTACTCATTCAAGTAAAGGAGAAGACCAAGAAGGCAATAAAAGAAGGAAGAAGATGAAGACATTGTTTTTGGGCTAATTCTCTCTCACACATGAGAAGAAGAGAAGCTAGGGTTTTCTTCTTCAAGGTCGAAATTATCTATCTATTGGAAGAGGATCAAATTTGTTGGAAGAAGGGTCTACTAGGTCACCTAATATCCCTAGACAAGGAAGCAAGGCAAGAAAA
Source organism: Pinus taeda (assembly GCA_000404065.3). NCBI lineage: Eukaryota > Viridiplantae > Streptophyta > Pinopsida > Pinales > Pinaceae > Pinus > Pinus taeda. The sequence continues at coordinate 25,976 of APFE031048473.1, read as the reverse complement.
GTTGTTGCGAGGTATTGGAAGGTTAATTTCGCTCACACGTGTCGATGTAGTAGCAGTTGTAAGGGGGCCAAAAATTTCAAATTTGTAGTAGAGGCTGAAATTCTGAAACTGGGGATCGAAGTTGTGCCACTAAAAGATATTTGGATGGGTTTGACATAGACAAGGGAACCATATCGTTAAGAAAGGTTGGACTTGGTCTGGTAGGGTATTGGTCTTGGCCTAAAGGTCTTGGAATTCGTCAATTGAAGAATCTATAAGAAGAGAAGAGATTTTGCGAGTTTTCCTCTCACGTGGAGAGGTTTTGGCCCTTGCTTGCAGCCTCCATTATGTGTTCTTGTGTACTATTGTTTTTCTTGATTTAGTAGTTGTTTGATGATATTTGAACATAATAATAAGAGAAGGAGCTAATAAAGTAAGAAAAAGTAAAAATACATCACAAACAATTATCATAGAAAGAGAAATCATCTAAACTATTTCCCTATAGATTTCTCAACATGGTATCAAAGTTAAGGTTGGTAGAGGGCATTATGAAGATCTCTACTACATTAAAGAAGTTTCTAAAGAATTTTTCGAAGGTGGAAACTCATCTCAAGAAAGGCATCAAAGAAGTATGGAATATCCTATTTACTCTAAAGAAGGAAGTGACCAAGACAAAGGACAAAGGAATCTTCTTAGCACTCATTGGCACATTTCAAGATGATAACATTTGGGTGATCGATAGTGGAGCATCAAGACACATGATCGATCATCACAAGCAACTAAAATCATTGTAAAAAGGAAAGTCTTCTTACTCCGTAGAGGTTGGTGATAATAAGATCTATCTTGTGACAGGAATTGGATCAACCTCAATAGAGCTGGAGAATGGAGGAAATAATCATCTCAAGAACATCATATTTGTTCCAGGTTTTCATAAGAACTTACTCTCCATTTCAAGTCTAGAAGATAAAGGTTATAGAGTGGCTTTCATTGATCGAAAATTTGTAGTATGGAGTAAAAAATCAAGCATAGAAGATGCTAGAGTGATTGGGATTTGTGAAGGAAGACTTTACAGGTTGTTATCTCCTCTTTCTCAAGCTTTAGTTCACATTGAAATGAACCCATGCGAACTTTGGCATAGAATATTCGGTCATCTCCATTTCAAAATCCTTCCAACTCTAAATTCAATAGTAGATGGAATCCCCGAACTGAAAGAAGATCACGAAGGAGTATGCAAGGGATGTGCATTGCATAAGAACACCAAGAGACCATTTGGAAGCAGTGCTTCATGTTTAAAAGAAATCTTGGATCTCATTCATTTCAATTTTTGTGGTTATATGACTCCTAAATCACTTGGAGGTCATCTATATTATGTCACATTTATAGATGACCATTCAAGGAAAACTTGGGTTTACCTAATGAAATCCAAGGATGAAGTATTACCAAATTTCAAGAATTTAAAGCTGAAGTAGAGAACATTGCAAAAATAAGAATCAAGTTATTAAGATCCAATAATGGAGTAGAATATACATCTAAGGAAATCATAGCTTTCTATAAGGAGTTTGGGATTAAGAGGGAGCTGATAGTTCCATATAATCCCAAACAAAATGGAGTTGCAGAATGAAATAATCGATCCATTGAAGAAAGTGTAAAAGCAACGCTGCATGATCAAGATCTACCAAAATTTATGTGGGGTGAAGCTACAAAGACAACTTTATACATACAAAATTGAAGTCCCACAGGTCACTAGATAAAAATATTCCCGAAGAAGTGTTCATTGGGAAGAAACCAACCATAGATCATCTTCGAATTTCTAGTTATCTTGTCTATAATCATATAACTAAGGATACAAGGAAGAAGATGGAACCATATGGCATGAAGGGAACATTTATGGGCTACAATAACTCTTTCGAGGCCTATAGGATCTACATAAAGGAATCTTCGAATAGAAGTTAGTCGAGATGTGATATTTGACGACAATATTGCATTCAAGAAATTAAAGGATCTCCCTATAGACTCTGATGATGAAGAACTTATAGTATTTGAAGAAGAAATTACTAGGGAAGAAGAAGCAAACCATGAAGATGAAGGTCCTTGTGAACCTCTACAACATGCAATAAACTTCAAAACTGGAAAATGACCTAACTACACTTCTAGATGCAGAAGGTCATGGAGCAACTCAAGGTACATTCAGGGAAATCAAGAAGTCCAAACAATATTTGGGGTATGCAACCTACACGAAAAAACTAATAGAATCAAATCCATCTACTTTTGAAGAAGCTTTCAATCAACAAGAATGGAAGGATGCCATGAATGAAGAATATCAATCTATAATGAAGAATGGAGTTTGGGAGATCATACTTAGGGCTGAAGAAAATTATGTGGTAACTTCCAAATGGATCTACAAGATTAAACATGCTGCAAATGGAAGAATTGATAAATATAAGGCAAGATTTGTGGTTAGGGTTTTCTCTCAATAGGAAGGCATCGAATATGAAGAGACATTTTCTCTAACAACAAGGTATACAACTATTCGTTTGTTAGTTCTTTGGAAACAACGATAGGATGGAACATCCATCAAATGGATGTCAAAACTGCATTCTTGAATGGCACAATTGTTGAGGAAGTCTATATAAAAAAACCCTTGGGATTTGAAGTTAAAGACAAAAAGTCATATGTTTGCAGATTGAAGAAGGAATTATATGGCCTCAAGCAAGCACCAAGGGCATGGTATGCGAGGATGGATGCATACCTAAAAAGATTAGGCTTCGCAAAAGGTTCTCTTGATCCAAACTTTTATATTAAGGTTGTAAAGGGAGAGTTGGTAATCATTCTTTTTTATGTGGATGATCTTCTCTTGACAGGTGTGGAAGGTCGAATTCAAGAATGTAAGAAGCAACTAGCATCAAAATTTGACATGAAGGATCTAGGGTTGATGCACTACTATTTGGGATTGGAAGTATGGAAAGGACCCGATGAGATCTACCTAGGTTAAGGAAAGTATGTGATAAATATGTTGAAGAGGTTTGACATGATGGATTGCAAACCAATGAAAACCACGACGATCACAAACTTAAAAAGTCTAAGGAGTTCCGAATCGAACCATGTAGATCCTTCTAAGTATAGACAATTGATTTTCTCACTGATTTACTTGGTGAATACTCGACAAAACATATGTTTTGCAGTAAATGTTCTCAGTCAATTCCAAGTGGAGCCGAGGCATGATCATTGGATAGCAGCAAAACATATAGTGAGATATATGCAAGGAACCATCCACTACTGCCTGAGATATGATAGAAGGAATGATTTCCACTTGATTGGATATACATATTCTGACTGGGGAGGCAGTGAGAAAGATGGAAGGAGAACTACAAGAGGATGTTTTAGTTTGGGATCCTTAGTGATCTCATGGATGAGCAGAAAGAAAGAAACGTTTTCTTTGAGTAGTGTTGAGGCTGAGTATATTGCAGCTTGTGAAATAAGCAAAGAAGTTCTCTGGTTAAGGAAGATGCTATTCAATCTATTTGAAGGACCAATGGACCCTGCAATGATACATTGTGATAAGACCATTTGTATGCGATTGTATGAAGAACCAATATTCCATGGAAAGACAAAGCATATCAACAACAATTATCACTACGTTCAGAAGCTAGTACAAGATGGTGTGTTGCAGCTACAATACATCTCCATCGATGAGAAAGTTGTTGACATATTGAAAAAATTTCTTCCTAATAAAAAGCTTGTGTATTTGAAAGACAAGCTTGGTTTGGTTGATGTATCCTCCCCGGTTGAGAGGGAGAGATAGGCACATTATTCTTGTCTTCACTTAGGAAGACAAAATGGAGGATTGGGTAAGCATCTGGCATATGATACTCTTTGAGGATGACGTAGGGTATCCAAGATAAGAGTAGTCGTGGATCGATATTATTTAAGGACTAGCTATCCAAGATAAGAATAGTCCAAGGAAGGTCATACCTTGTTCTATAAATCATTAGTCTATCCAACATTGTGCTTTGATCTTGTGGAGAGATAGATTTGTTAGTCAAGGCCTTTCTGTATGACAATGCTAGTTGATATGGTGCTAAACCGACGAGTTACCAATCTGACTCCTCTTATGAGATCTCGTCACATTGAGAATGTCCATGTACCATTTAGGAATACCTCCTTAGTTAAGAGAGTGTTGAAATATATGTAACTAGGTTCAGTCTTCGTAAATATGAAATGTACTTTTGATTCTTGTATATTGTAAAATGAAATAAAATTATTATTATCATTTTTGGAGCATGGGTTTCATGCTCAAGGTATTTTATTTTATAGGTTAAGCACCCATTGAGTGCTTTTAGGGTTTGTCCTAGGTCAAGAAGTCAAAAGAGTTATTGTCATAAGTTGAAGACCCCATCGGGCACATTCTAACTTGTAAAGAAAATTATTTTTGTCATTAAAAGTGTCAAAATACCATTCAATACTAAGTCGTCCTGGAAGCTGGGAAGTCAACCTATTTTGAGAAGCCTATATAAAGGAGGGAACTGGACCTCCTTGAGACACCTTCATCACTCACTCATTTAGGCAAAGGAGAAGAGAAAGAAGGCAAGCGAAGAATGAAGAGGACGAAGAAGGATTGTTTTTGGGCTAATTCTCTTTCACACATGCGAAGAAGAGAAGCTAGGGTTTGTTGCTTCAAGTTTGAAATTTTTTATCTGCTGGAAGAAGGGTCTACTAGGTCACCTACTAGCCCTAGACAAGGAAGCAAGGCAAGCAAAACTGATGGGAGGCCTTTATCAACAAAGACTCCACCATCAAAGGATCTTAAGGATCTCCCTCTCTGTGAGATCAAGGATCATTATTCAAGAACACTATCTTCATCAAGGAGAAGTTTTCTATTCTCTATATCATCATCAACATCAAGGGAGAAACAAGAAGAAGGAGCATCCTATCAAGTAATTATATCCATGTCCACATCTGAATTTGTCAAAATGTCTTTTTGCAAGGAAAGCAACAAATTGGTTGGGGCTTTAAACTATCTTTCATGGAAGAAAATGACATATCTGAATCTCATTGAAAATGAGTTTATGGAACATGTCAAAGGATTAATCACTAAACCAGGAAAGGAATATGCTCAAGCTCTTAGAAAGTAGATTAAGGGGGAAGTTAGGGATCAAAGGATTCTCATAGAATCCATCAAGGATCCCCTCATACCATATGTATCTAAACTCGAAAATTCAAAAGAAATATATGAAAAATTGGCAGAGTTGCTTGAGAAGTCATCTCATTAAGGAAAAAAATCTACAAGATGAATATGTCAAGGGAAGATGGAATAGCCTCACACTTTGTGAGGATATCTGAAATCCAACATCAACTACAAGATTTGGGAGAAGTCATCTCTGATAGAGAAAGACTACTGTTGTATTAAATGCACTACCAGAGGAGTGGGGTAACTTTAATTCAAGTATTCATGGGAAGAAAGAAGCTACTTCATTCCAGGATTTATGGTCACTCTTCAAGATTGATGAATCTATACTAAAGGCAAAATCTGACGTGGAAGCAGGTGAGAAAAAACCAAGTTTATGCTACAATGACAAGAAGAAAAGGAAAATTTCTGAATTATGATTCTCGGAAGAAGAAAGGGACATGGCTAAGATCCAATGCTATGGGTGTCAAGAATATGGACACTGTTGGCTTGATGGGCCCTGACCCAGGTTCAACGTTAAGCAGCCAAGCAAATCCCTACACTACTGGCCCTTTCGGCATCAATCTGCAGAACGCGGATTGAAGTCTCACCCGAAGTAGTATGGGGGGATGCAGGAACCAAGTTTTCGCACCTTGAGATGGTTGTGATGTTGGTTTTTAGACCTTTGCTTTGCCTTCACACAGATCGATAATACTTGTAGGGCTTATCAATGTACTTCTCTTATCCGTCCTTGGAGCCTCCCCGAAAGACTCCAATTGTTCTTCGCGGACCCTAAATAGATAGATCAGGTGCTTACACGCCTCTGTAATTATCCTTACTTCTGTGTCTACTCAGATTAGCTTTAAGTATTGGGTAACTTTAACATGCATTATGGTTATCTTTGTGTAACATATATTCATACTTGCGTTCATATGACAGAGTGAGGTACCTAGATTTTCACATCAATACAACATTAATTCATAACCCCGATATTCAACATAGCATAAACGCATCATTCATAGAAGCAATACAAAAGCGCATACACAGATGGAAAGTACACAGTAATTTCAGAATACTTCTCTTTATTGATGATTCAGATTCTCAATACAGACTCTATCTACCTTGTGCACACAATTGCAGGGGTCCGCTCACTTAGCTGCGGACTTCTACCCTAGGCCTCTGCGCACTCAACTGAGGAGCCTCTTCCTATGCTAAGACTCGCCCTTAGCTCTTTATAGAATCACCAAGTACTTCTACTTTTCTTCTACTCTACTGCCCTAGACTTCTCTTAAGACCTCCTTTTTATACAATCCCATGGTCCGCAAACCAAGGGCGGATCTCTAAAACCGACACAACCTATCTCGACTAAGGGCGGAAAACCATTTTTAAATTTAGATATCTTCGCACTCCGTGACCACAAAATGCGGAGACTTTACATTTATTTATACAAACTTCAGGTCTTCTGCCCCAAAACTTAGGTTTTTAACCCCAAAAAACATGGTGACTTCAGACCTTCTGCCCCAAAACTTAGACTCTATCTGCCCTCAAATCACTCGACCGGTGCGAAGATCTTGTCATGAAGACCTCCCAGCTTGACTTGGACAACTGCTACCTCGGCGACGCATTGTGTTGCCGCCTACTTCAGCTCCTCGACCAACTGCTCTATCGATGGCCCTGCGCTGTAGGACTTAATATTTTGTTGAGTCTCCTACAAACTAGATAGCTTGACTTCAGTAGTGGTCATGATCATGTAGGCCTTGTCTAACCAAGGCTTCAAGCGAGCCTTCAACACGACTTCCTTGTGCTGAGCTACATCTACCTGCTCTTTCAATGCCTTGGCCTCCTGCAGCTTAGCTAACCTTTGTGGGATGGCGACAGTGCGTGCTATCACTTTGACTTCGTCATAGTGCTACTGCATCTCTCGTGCTTTTGTTTCAAGTCGTTGTACTGTAGGATCTTCTTGCAGGCAGGCGACTACCTCGAGAGATTGCTCGAAGAGCTTGGTACATTCCTTTACTGCGCTCTCCACAGCTGCTACTGTGTCTTTCACATCGGTCTCGTGCTACTCTCTGATCTCTGGTAGAGTTGAAGGTTGGGCCTTCAATTGCAACTTTGCAATTTTGAGGTTCAGATCCAGCTGAACCTTTGTCAACTCTGTGTGTGCGTCACACACCCTCGCAACGAGTTTCTGAACCCGCACAACCACTAGCTTAGCCTTGGGAATGTCCAGCTCTGGGACAGTCCGACATGCTTCATCCACAACCTTGGTTATGCGCTAATTCTTGTCTGTGAGTTCGGTCACAAGTTTAATGGCGGAGTCTTGCTGCACAGTCATATGGGCGTTGTTGACCTTATATTTATTGATGATTTGTAAAGCGTGTTGTTCGCGCGCTCGAGGTTCCGCGATCACACCGTCCTGCAAAAGGTAAAGCACCTCATTCGGAAGCGCAGTCAGGTTGAGTTTAACTCCCTTGAGTGCGCTGACATTGGGTTTGTCAGCTTCAGTCTATGTTGTTAGTGCTCCATTAGGAAACACTATTACCCGAGGTCCCTTGCATGCAACATCTCGGCGACTTCTGAGGTGCCAAGGACCAAACTGATGGGCGTCGTGTTGGTCTACATTTGTGACGCATGGATCTGCATCTCACACATACCCGTCTGAATAGATCCCAATTCCTGTTGCTGTTGCTGCTTGAACTACTGCAACAGTTGCGTGGTGGCATCCCTCACCGTATCCCCTATATAATTCAGATCCCTCTCTGTTAGGGTGATCGGATCTATAGACATCTTGGTAGCCTTGGACTTCTTCCGTGGTCCTACTTTTTCTGGACCTCTTGTGCGCTTGATATCGAAATGAGTTTTCTTCGGATCTGCTCCTCCCTGCTCCATCTGTTCGTCCTCTTCTTCCTCTGTTTTTGGTGAAGGCGACTTCTGACCACCATCAGAGTCACGCTCCTCTTCTCCTGACTTCTCACCCGACTGTTGTGCAGCAGCACGCTCTACCTTGGCCCTGTCGTCGGCCTCCTATCTCCTTTTCGGAGCCAGCTGTTCCACCTTCAGCTTGGCTTATTCCTTCTTCTGCTGTGTGGCGGTCTTACTGGATCCCACCATCGAATCCATGGAATTGCACCAATATTTCGGCCAGTAGTTGAGGACTGCTGCAATTGCATCATCGGTGGCCAAGTATGGCAAGTCGTGGCATTTCTGCTCAGGTTCCTTCCACGCCCGTATTGACACATGGTGGAAGTTAGCCTTGAATTCCACGTATTCCTGTAACTTCTCAAAATTTGTAGGTGTCAATCGCGGCTTGCGGTTGATGGCCATATGTATCCTCATTTCCATCAAGATCCAGAAGATCTTGTTGTCCTTTATTCGCTGAGGATCCTTCGTAACCCACAATGAAGCAAACTTCGTTGCCTCTGGTAGGTCCAACGCGACCAGAGGGAACTGGCTATCTTCAGGCATCTCCCACACAACCACCACTATGGACAGTAATATCCATGCATAGTGAAAGGTCTTACTATGATCTTTTGCCTCGCGGCAGTTCACGAGGAACTCACCACAGAGGTAGCATGCCTTGTTAAATTGGACTCCCTCCACGCACTGGGCCGCCAAAGATATCACTGGTGCCGACACTTCATCTGCGCGACACTTCCACATCACCTTCCTTACTAAGATTTGCGTCGTCACTTTGACCGCAGGGTCACTGATCTTGAAATGGCATAGCCGCTCGACTTCTTTACCAACTTGAATTTTTCCTTCATCGCCTCAGTAAGTGCATGCTCGCCGACCTTTCTGCCAAACACCATGACTGTATTTTCTCCTGTGTATAGCAGCTGCGTGATCCTATGGATCAACATGTCCATGATGGGTATGAGATCCTCTAGCCACAGACACTTGTTGTGCACCAAGCACATCAACTGCTTGATCACTACTAGCGTGATAGGTGTGTGGTTATAATGTGGCACCCATAGTAGGTTTAGCAGGCCTGCCTTGTCCACACCTTTCAACCACTTCCTCGTCTCCAACGCGGTTACTCCAATATTTTTGTGGAAGACCTGGTGCATAAGTTGGTTTGTCGATAAATGAGGGAAGTGCTCCGTGTCTTCTAAGTCCCAGTACTCCAACTTCAAAAGGGGGACACGCCGCAAGCGCGGTCCCTCAAAGAAAATTTTGTCCGGCAGGAGGGGTGTGTGCAGGGTGAGTTTACTCTCATCAATATCTTTGGGCACCTTCGTCTTACCACTATGCGGAGGAATATATTTAGGCAGCTTAGATACAGGGTCCGAACCCTCAATTTCAATAGCCTTTACTTCTATTCTGATATCCTAATCATCCATGAGGATTTCTTCGAACTCTTCTTCCAGCTGTAGGTCAATCATTTTGGCCTTTTCTTGTGCGGTGGGTTTTCTCAACTGTGGGTGCCTCCTAGGTGATGCACACACTGGTGGTTGTATTTTCTGCTTATCCTTCTTCGGCTTTGGCCCCTCCTGGGTTGGCATAGGCCTTGGCCGAGGTGTCCCTGGGGATTTAGGCACCTCCGCTGGTACTTCTGCAGGCGCAAATTTCGTGGCATCTCTCTTTGCTACCATTGCCACCCTTGGAACAACTCCCTTGGTTGTCACTGCTTCAACGCTCATAACTTCTGTGGGCATCGACATGATGATATGCAACAACTCCTATGTCACCTGTGGCAATGTCTCAAATACGAAACTTGCTAGCAAAACTTCAAAGGTTTCACGGTTCATGTGCACTTGAGAGCTCAACAACTCAATTCTCAAAATGCCAAGTGTTTTTCGCTGCACAACTACCTGCAATTTATAGGTACTTTCAGATTCAAATTCGATCGTTCCCCCCAAAATCGGTTCATTAATGCTAGATTGGCAACAAATTTTCAAATATCTGGTCCATAAATTTCGACTTAAATATCGCCCCTCCACTCCCTTTCGCCGTTTTTTAATCGTCAAATCATGAACAATGACTTTAACAGTCATTTTCCAGATATCCTACGTGGTTTTTCGCTTCGTAGTGCAGATCCCTGTGTACTTTTGCAGCTTAATATCTTTTTTTTGCGAAGTTCCTCAATCGCACAGCTCTCTGACCCGGGTAGTGTAGTTTATAGTCCCGCGCTTCCTTTTGGCTACCTAGAGCACTAAGACTGTTCTTCCCTCATATAGTCACCTAGCTGGATCACCGGTGTGTGGATTCAATCAACTGCCATTCACCTTCCCTAGGAAGGGTTCCCCATTCAATTTAACTAGCTGAACTGCTCCACCATCGGTAATCTCCTTGATGACATATGGCCCTAGCCAGTGCATCCTAAATTTCCTTCGAAATTTATCAAATTTACTGTCATATAACAACACTAGATCATTTACCTTGAAGGTGTGCAGTTTGATGTGCCAATCATGACATGCCTTTTCGCGCTCCTTTTGAACTTGTTGATGAAATCCAACTAGAAATCATTCCTCCTCAAGCGTTGTTAGCTGCACGAGCCTCTTTTCTAGGGCTCTGCGGTCTGCCATTCTCGTGAGTGCTGCTATGCACAGACTAGGTACAATTTATTCCATTGGCATCATAGCTTCTACGCCATACACAAGTTTGAAAGGCGTTTGCCCAGTTAGCTTTGTGCAAGTCGTTCTGTAGGCCCATAGCACCGTGGGTACGTGCACATCCCAGGCATTTCTCTGAGCATTGTAGACCTTGGTCAGTGCGCTCTCCAGTGTCTTATTGAATGCTTTGATTGTCCCATTAGCCTACAGATGATTAGGCATACTTTTGTGATGATACACCTGAAATTCGTCTATCAACGCGCTGATTGTTTCGTTAAGAAAGTGCGTACTGCGATCGCTCATCAAGATCTTTGGACAACCAAATCTTGTCAACACATATTCAAAAATAAACTTTGTTGTTGTCGCACCTGTACAGTCCTTCATAGGCTGTGCCTTTGCCCACCTAGTCAAGTACTCAATCGCAGTGATGATGTACCGCGCACCCGTCTTCTTTCCTTAAGGATGAATTGGACCCACAAATTCAATCGCCCATCTCTCGAATGGTTGTAACATCACCTGCATCATGAGAGGCAGTTCATCCCTCTGGAACGGCCTGCCATTCTTTTGACATGCGTCACATGCCCTGCAATATGCTTTCGAATCCTTACGCAGGGTTGGCCACCACAACCCAACACATAAAACCTTCTGGACCATTGCTTTCCCTCAATAATGTCCTCTTGCAGCTCCTCCATGAGCCTCAGTGAGGATGCTGCTTCATTCAAAGTTAGGCACATAACGTCACAATATTTCATCTGACCCCATTTAGTACAAGTGCCTTGCAATTGTAAAAAAGTCTGTCGCGCACACTACTAGTTCCTTCTTCTATTGAGTTGTATAACCTTCTAGAGCTGATCCTGTCGTCAAGAAGTGGATGATATCTTCAAAGTGAATGTCCGCGACACATACCACAAAGAGTTGCATGTCAAGCAGCTCTTCCTCCAAATTAGTAGGTTCCTCTCTTGTCTCAATGCGCGATAGATGATCAGGTCCCACGTTCAATCGTCTTGGCTTCACAATAACTGTTTAGTCAATTTAGTGTCCTCTATTGCTTTGCATAAATTATCAACTGAGGCTCGTAAGCTGATGAAGTGTAGTGCAATGTATGTGTTAGCTAACCCTTCTTACTTCATTGTTTTGTATTTTATATTGTTTTGGAGGTTTTCGTTCTTTGATTCCTAATGATGTACAATTTGAACTATGAGAAACCGAATCTAAATTTCCTAAAGGTGAACCAAGAGCTTAAAAACTAGTCAAAATCTAAGTCAAAAGAAGGGCAAAACAGATCATATATCCTATCTTCTCATCTAATCCTAATTCATGAATAATTCTTAAAACTAGAAGGTAAAGTTGTAAGTCATGTTGAAATAAATACATAGAATGAAATCAACTGAAGTACTTCTAGTTACCTTAACCTTTAATTTTGAAGGATAACCTCCTTAAGATGAAATTCAAGCAACTTTTATACTTCATGATCTAGAAAAGAAACTAAATAAAAACATGCAGAAGGTAACTGATTGGTTTCAACCCTTATGTAAAGTGAATGCTTAACCATTTAATTTAGGATGGATATCAACTTGAAATGGTGACCAAAAACATTCATTAGTATAGTGCATTGACAACCTGAACTAGGAAGTAAAGAACAAAAAAAGTGAGTAAACTAATCAACAATGCATCCTCATTACTTTCAACCTTACTCTGTTTAGAAACAAAGTCGTTTCCTTTATGAAATGGATTGGAGAAACAAGATTGCATAATTGAATTCTAACATTATGCTACTGATTAAAACTAAAAGGAATCAAACTATAAGAAATCAACCTAAGTTATAAACACTGCTAAAAGCAAATGAGAAATTTAAAAATGAACAGAAAGAAGAAAAAAAATGAAAGGAAAACCTCCTTCAGCGCAGGGGCCCTTTGCAACTGACTAGGTTGAGCTGCTAACTTAATTCAAAATGCTCTCTCAAATGATCATCAGTCAACACACGACTTTGTATTATAAAACAGGAACAAAAGTCCAAAATTATAGAGCTGATAAGTTTAAACTTAATACATCAAAAACTTCAAACTCCTTCCGGTCCTGTTCAATTGGTATTTAAAAGAAAATATTCATAACTGCCTTTTGAGGAAAATTAGCTACAGGTAGTCTACATGTATTACAACCAGTCTGTGTAAATGTTTGATCAGCTACATGTGACTTGAATTCGAACAAGGTGGTTGCATAGAACCATTGACATAAGTCGCTGATCCGAGTTAATGCTTCAACAGATTTGTTGGATTTATTAATTAACCATGAAAGGGTAGACAAAGTGTCCTATTGCTTCTGGGTTTCATACGTTTGACTCCACCTTTTACTATGGTCTTGAGCTGGCTTTTTTGTCGATCTGGGCGGTTGACTAGGATAGGATCCATGTCGAGACGATTCCAGAGATGCCCATGTGGCCGGTTTCTTCGTTTGACACCTGTAACCTCTTCAACCATGGAAGTAGCTACAAAACACACAGTAGCTGCAGAATAGGCCGCGTTTCGTAGCTAATTTGTAAAAATTTATTTCAAATAGAAAAAACATAAAAGTATAACATATCAATAATTTAATGTCCTCCTTGAGACAAAATCTATCATTTATCAGTGATGGGGATCTGTCTTTTATGGAAAACAAGAGAAAGAAGTGAGAAAAGTTGTCAAAGAGAGAGTAATTCTGAGGTCCAACATACCTCCACTGCAAAATCATTGCATGTCCCCATGCAATTTTGCCAAAACTGTGAACTCTTCTTTCCTATTACTTCTACTCAAATACCCCTACTAGTACATCTAACTTTATTCTCTTGCTCCTCTTTGAAGTGATTGTCATCTTGGGTTTCTTCATGAGAAGTCTGTATTTAAGGTTGATGACTGTTTTGTTCAAGTTTCTATTCTCCCTCTTCAACTTCCTATTCTTCTTGTACCATAGCCCTAGGTGCGGTATTGTATTATCATGAATGGATTTATCCAATTTGCTTTGTTCCTTCAGGTTTTCATTTTCTTTCTTGATATGCCTGTTCAATATCTCTAACTCATAGATTTATTGTTTGAGAGAGACAGTCAGAGGTTCTTGTGGATTGACAGGTTGTTTTGGATTGGCTGAGGATCCTGGATCCATTGAGGCATTTTCCAATGATTCTATGTAATCAAAAATTTGTTGCTATACTGGGTCTATGCCTGGGGATCCTCTGCTGGGGTTGCCTTCAAAATACTGTTTAGGAGAGTTTTGAGGACTGTATGTAAATGGAACATTATCAGGAGATGGTACTGTGGTTTCTTCTTCCATATTTATGAACTCTGTTCCCTTTGATGATAGCTTCTTTACCATACCTCGGAGTCTAGAGCTCCTTCTAAGTTGTAGGGGGTTTATGTTCTCCTCCTTTGTACCCTTTTTTTTGTTTCCTATCTTTTCCTTCCTCTTGATTTGTTTCCTAATCTCTGTCAATTTTTTAGAGATTAGTTGTTCATCATCTTGTTGTAATGAAGATTTAGTTTGTTCTAAGTAATTCCACGAGCTTTCTTTTTTATCTTTCCCTTTTGCTTGATCTGCTCCCTGATCTCTGTCTCAGAGACTGTCTCTTCATCATTTTTCTGTGTGGAGGACTGAGGTTTGCTTTGAATGGACATACTGGTCTTTTTCCTCTTACTCCTGACATTACCGTGTTCAGGTGATTCTGGTGCCTCTTGGAAATAGTTTGTTATCAAGAAGTTCTCCCAAGTATCTCCTATTCTTTTTAGATGAAACTCAACCAATATTTTTACCAACCCATGATGGTACATATTTGTGTCTATAAACTCTATTTTCTTCTATACATTTGAAGCCATCCTCCTTAGACTGTTTAGAAGGAAGAAAGGGAGGTTGATGTTTCCATTTTCTAGAAAGTTCATCAATAAACGTATATGATAAACATACATGCATCCGAATTTTCCCTCATAGGTAATAAATTTTTGTAATATCAAAAACATGCTTCTCCATTTATTTTTAAGTGCTGAAATAGGAATTCCTTTTCTAAACACAGTGACATCCATACCTAGGTTCTTGAGGATTACCTTCCATGATTCACTGTGAAATTCTTTGTTTTTGAACCATCTGTCACCAAGTCTTGGCATTTCTGTAGCCTCTGCTATGTAAGATTCTGTTATTGCAAACCTAATGTCTCCAATCTCTACTTCTGTACCATCAAATGATCTAGCAAAAGATTTTGCGATCTCCTTGTGATATCTATCAAATTTTTCAGTATAGAGTATGGAGAACGTAGCGAGGTGTGGTATGATGAAATCATTATAGACTGTTTGATATCGAATGTGGAAGATGTGGCGGAGATGTGGTATCATGAAGTGGTAGTCAAATCAAATGATGACTTGTTAAGGAGACATACAATCATTCATATTATACATGACTTATGTTTATGACTTGCTGTTTGAAATAAATTTGCATTTTACCTTTAGAACTTAACCTTTTGCTTGATAATTCTTTTGGTGTTGATCCGTAGGTACTTTGAGCATGGTTGATCTCCAAAACTTGATTCTTCAATTTCCCTGCATTCATGATTTATTTGTGAGCTGTACAATTGTGCCAGAGCTAATAAGTAAGTTGTAGCTGCAGAATCAGATTAGCTGCGGAATGGAATCAACTGCAAAATGTGAAAAGAAGGAAAAGTGAAATATGGCTTATGGAATATGGATGTAAAAATAAAATAGAAATGAGTTATGACAATGAGATGTAAGATAAAATGAAAAATAGGGTGAAATGGGGTGAAATTGTAAAAAGATAAAATGTAAATGAAATATGACAGTGAGATGAAGTGGAACTGTAGAAAAAATGAAGACAGAATGAGATGGCATGAGATGATGAATTTGTAGGCTCTAAACTGTAAATGAATGTGGCTTTTTGTCACTACTTATTACAGAAAGGAAATGGAAAATATAGGATGTCATAAATCTCTGATTTTCACCTTGTATTTTATGTATAAGGATGCCAATCAATGATTGGTTTTCAACCTCATACAATTTTTTATTTTTATCAATTTTTTTTAGGAAAAAAAAGACTAAGTTAATGGAGAAGAAGAATTATTTTTCGCTAGCTTCATTTCAGAGTTATCCTGGAAAATCTTAATGAACTCCTCTCTTGAAACTGGTTTTTGATATATTTTCAACCAATGACCATTCACAAGAAGAGGTATTTTGCTTCCATCTATCGTCCTTATCTTTACTACTTCGTTATTAAAGACTTATTCAATCTCATATGGACCAAGCTAATGAGTTTGAATCTTCCCTTGAAAACCTTTGAACTTTGAATCGAACAATAATGCCTGATCTCCTGCTTGAAACTTCTTCTCCTTAATATATTTATCATTCCATTTAGCCCTCTGTTGTTGGACTATACTGGTTCTTTGGACTACATCTTGCCTGATTTCATCAAGTTCATTGAGTTGCTCCAATCTATGTTTCTATGCCTCTGATAAATCCAATCCCAATTGGACTGCCATCTTGAAGGTTTTGATTTGAAACTCTATAGGGAACATGGCTTGTTTCCCATAAACAAGTTCATAGGGCATATGTCATGTTGTGTTCCCACATGTAGTTCTATAAGCCCATAAGGCTTCAGGAAACATTTCTACCCAATCTCTTTTATGTAGATGCACAGTCTTAGTGAGAATTTCTTCAATCACCTTATTTGTAGATTCAACTTGACCATTTGCTTGTGGATGATAGGGAGTAGATTTCCTATGTTTGATTTTGTAATATTCCACAAGACCCTTCACCATTTTAGATGTAAATTGAGATCCCTGATCTGTCACAATTTCTCTTGGAACACCAAAATGAGTGAACATGTCCTCAAAAAGAAAATTAACTACAAATTTTTCATTAGCAAAAGGTAATACTTTGGCCTCTACCCATTTAGTGACCTAATCAATTCATACCAATATATACCTCTTTTGCTTAGATGAAGGATTAATTGGCCCAACAAAATCTAAGGCTCATTTTCAAAAGGTTCGATGAGTACCTAAATTTGTAGTGGCATTTCATTTGAAGGAGCAGGTTTCCCTACCCTCTGGCAGCTGCCACACCTCCTGACATATTATATGTTATCTTTGAAGATGGATGGCCAATAATATCCTAAAGAAAGGATTTTATAGGCTGTCCTCTTGTTAGCAAAGTGTCCACCACACGTCTCATCATGGTATGCCTTAAGAATCTCAGGCATTTCATCTTCTCTAACACATCTTCTGATCATAAGATCTGGGCCTGTTTTATACAATTTATTAGTGATTCATAAGTATCTTGAACTTATCTGAATGATTTTTCTTTTTTCTCTAGGAAACAAATGTGAAGGTAATTTCCCTGTGACGAAGTAATTAGCAATATCTGAAAATCAAAGAGTTTGAGTAGTCACTGCAAAAAAATATTCATCAGGAAACTTATCTTCAACCGGAGTGTCATCTTTGATATTTTGAATTCTGGACAAGAAATAAACAATTGTGTTTTGTTTTCTAGGTGTATCTATCACAGTAATATTGAATTCTTGCAAGAGTAAAAGCCATCTTGTAACTTTTCCATTAGTAATAGGTTTATTCATTAAATATCTAATTACAGAGTGATTTGTATGAAAAAAGGTTTCATAGCCTGTTATATAATGTCTAAACTTGTTAATTTCATGAAAAACAACTAAAAATTCCTTTTCAGTGACAGTATAGTTCAACTCAGTGGGAGTCAATTTCTTACTTGTATAGCAGATGGCATAGGGAATCAAGTCTTTTTGTCCTAATACAGCTCCCAGAGCTGTATCTGAAGCATCTGTTGAAATGTGAAAAGGTAGCTTCCAATTTGGACCTCTCAAGATGGGTGCTTCAGAAATTTTTGTTTTTAAAGTCTCAAATGCTAACTGGCAGTCAGTATTCCAATTGAATTCACAATCCTTGGTGAGTAATTTTAAGAGCGGGGATGCTATTTTAGTGAAATTTTCTATAAATCATCTATAGTATCCTATAAATCCTAGAAAACTTCGAACATCCTTTTGGAAATTTGGAATTGATATTTTAGAGATGACTTCAACTTTAGATTTATCAACTTTAATCCCATCTCCTGAAATGTGATGCCCTAAAACAATACCTTCTGTAAACATCATAAAGCATTTTTCATGGCTTAGTGAAAGGTTTGTTTCCTTACATCTTTTAATAACTGTTTCCAAATTTTCCAAACCTTCTTCAAACGTATTCCCATAGACTGTAAAGTCATCCATATATACCTCTACACAATCATGTATTAGATCAGAAAAAATTCCTAGTACTGCTCTTTGGAATGTTGCAGGTGCATTACATAACTCAAAAGGAAGTACTCGGTAGGCATAAGTTCCCTATGGACAAGTAAATGTGGTTTTTTCTTGATCTTCAAGTGCCACCTGAATTTGATTATAACCACTAAAACCATCCAAGAATGAGAAATACTTCTTACTTGCTAATGTATTTAACATTTGATCTATAAAGGGAAAATGAAAATGATATTTAAGGGTAGCTTTATTCAATTCTTGGTAATCGATGCACACCCTCCATTTACCATTCTTTTTAGGCACAATCACTAAAGGGGAAATCGATTGGCTATCTGAAATTGGGTAAATGAAGTTTACATTCAATAGTTTTTGAAGCTCTTCTTTCAAATTTCCATAAGATTTGGATTCATCCTTCTCTGAGGTTGTTTGATAGGTCTACAATTTTCCTCAATGTAGATGTGATGTATACAAGTCTTAGGACTAATTCCTTTCATGTCAGTATATTCCCATGCACATGCAACAAAATGTTGTTGTAATGTCTTGATTAGCTTTTCCTGTTGTAATTTTTCCAAGTTATTGTTTATGTTCAATGTTTTCCCTGGAAAGATTTCAATTGTAGAGCTACCAAATTCTTCCATAGAATAAAGAGACATCTGCCTAGATGACAAATATTCAATATTGGATTTTTCTTGAAACTGATCATGTTCATATTTTGGAGATGATTCAAAATTTTCCATTGTATTTAAGATTTGACTATCTTCACTAATATCTGAAATAGTAAAGAGAGGCTGAATATCATTTTCATCATCAATCCATTCTTTGTCATCTATTTCTATGATTGTTCTTGCTAGAGGATATAGAGTGAATTTCTTTGTTGAATTCCCATAAGAAATATACATATCACTAGATCTACACCTAATGAAAGAATCAGCTATGGCCAACCAAGGTCTTCCTAATATGACTGGATGTCCTCTTAAATTGTTCTTGGGGGTTAAGATCATAAAATAAACAGGATATTCCCAAAAATATAAGGATACTGAAATATCTTCCAACACTCCATCTAGTTTGATTACAGATCTGTCCGCTAATTGCAGTAATGTAGGGGTGTAGACAAGATTAGGAAGATTGAGCTGTTCCATGGTTTGCTTGCTCATGATGTTTATTGCTGCCCCTAAATCAATCAATGTATTTGGAATTTCAACTCCATTGATATGTGTTTTCACAATTGGACCTCCTGGATCTACATATTTTTGTATGACGATTTTTCCCAATAATTTTTCCTACCAGGTGAATTCTTTTTGTTTCTTTTGCTTTTCTTCCTGGTTCCTTTATGCTCAACTCCTTTATTGTTTTAGCTAGGATTGGAATCTCCTTAATGGCTTGTAACAAAGGAATTTTGATACACACATTTTTTAATTCATCTAGAAAATCTAGGCAACATGATTTGCTTTTCTACTCCTCTATCAACTTGTAATATTTCAGGAAAAGGAGGTGCAGAAGTAGCTATTGGCTGGTCAATGATATGAGTTGAGTTCACTGGTTATTTTTGTTTTTCATTTTCATTGTTTTCATTTTGGAGAGATGTCCCCTCAAAACTTTTATTGGGTTGTAGAGAATCTTCCTCAGAATTGTCTTGTTCCTGAATAACTACAGAAGGCCTTTCCTTTTCTAATATCCTACCAGATCTTAGTTGAATATCATTGAGATCTATAGGAGTGATCATATAAGTTGGAAATTGTTGTCCTTCCGCCATGTAAGTATTCTGAGGATTTTTTTTTTTTTGGGTTTGGTAATGGTTTGGTAGGTAGCTGATTTGGTCTTTGTTGAAATGGAAGTAAGAGTTGAGGATTTTGGTTTTGTTGTGGAAATGGTAATGAAAGTTGAGGGTTCTGATTTTGAAGTTGTGGCTGCTGATTTTGTTATGGAATTTGTGGGGGGAGGATAATTCTGATATGATGGAGGATATTGATGATATTGAGAAAATCTCCCATAAGGATTTTGTACTCCTTGTGCCCAAGGTTGAGATTGAGATTGAGGTTGAGGCCAAGTTTGAGATTGATATTGAGGTTGAGGCCAAGGTTGCTGCCAAGAATTCCAATTTGGTGGGGGCTAAAGATACATTTGATTGTTAAATCCCTGATTTTGTGGCCCCTGCCAAGGTTTTCTGGAGACAAACAAAGAGGTTCTGCTGAATTTGGAACTGTTTCTTCTTGAAAAACAATCTTAAGACTTGGAATCAAAGGACAACCCTTGGTTTCATGATTCTCTGAGAAAATCATACAAGTCTCTATAATTTTTTTCATCCAAAGGGCATTCTCTTAGAGCATGTTTTTTTTTTTTTTTTTTTTTGCATTTTGGGCAGAAAATAGCTAAAGAATCAGCCTTTGTTTTCTTCTTGTTTTACAACTTAAGGGTGTCTATTTGCTCACTAAGACTCCCTAGAATATCTGTTTTGAACTCATCAAACATATTACCAATTTCTGCCCTATTCATTGGTCCAGTTGCAGATTTATTTACTCTAACAAGAGAAGGGTCTCTTGGACCTTTCCTAGTTTTGGATTTCCCTCTTGAGAGATGAACACATAATTCTCCTATATCATTTAATGGAAGTTGAGAGATATCTCCCTTCCCCACATGTTAAGGATATCTATCCACTCATCTCTAATGGATTTTAATAAAAGAGCTTTTAAGGTATCTTCATCTAAATTGTCCATCTTTGCTCTTTTCGAATTATAGTTGAATCTTTCAATCAAATCCTTTAAATTTTTCATCATCTCTTTGTATCATTTTGAACACTTCATCTTTGTGATGGTAGGCATGCAATAATCCAAATACCTATCCAAAAAAACTTTTTTCATGTCATTCCATGTTCTAATGGACTGAGTGACTAACCCCATGAACCACTTCAAATAAACTCCTTTAAGTGTTGAAGGGAACAACTTAAGTTTTTGAGAGTCTTCTAGATAATCATAGGTTCTGCACAAGACTTCAAACTCAAATAAAATTTTTTCAAGATCCTCACTTTTTAACCCATGGAAGTTTGGGAGGACAGAATGTGAGATATTTTTCATTGTGGCATGTGTTTCTTCATCCACTATAGGGAATCCAAAAGAATTATCTATTTCCCTATTTCCTCTACCTCCTCCATTATTTCCTCTACCTCTTCCTCTACCCCCTCCCCCAAACAACGTGAATTCTCCATCCTCTTCTTCTTTTGCCATTATAGTTTCTTTAGAGTCAGTATAGGGTTCAACCTGCAAGGTTACTTTCTCCTCCTCTGGTTCTTCTATTAATGGGACATGGGAGAGAGGTTATACTTCTTCTTGCTCACCAGGTATTCCTAATTCTTCAACTAAAATGTGCTCCTTTGTAGAGGTGAGAAAGACTAAACCTGCTGTTGGAGACCCAAGATTTTTCTCCTCTAGGACTGACTTGGTAGATGAAGTAGGAGATTCTTTTGATTGGATTTATGCCCCTGGAATTTCAGGAGTTCTATGGCTGGGAGTATGAGCTTCGGATGGAGGTGTACCTCTTTTTGTTCTTGGTGGAGTAGGTGGTGTTGTAGGAATTGAATTCATGCCTCTATCTATAAATCTACCCCTAGAGTCTCTTTCTCTATGCATATCATTTTTTTTTTTTAATGTAAGAGATAAGGTTACCTAGTTACACTTCCCCGGCAATGGCGCCAAAATGTTTAGTCAATTTAGTGTCGTAAATTGCTTGCATAAATTATCAACCAAGGCTCATAAGCTAATGAAGTGTAGTTCACTATATGAGCTAGTTAACCCTTCTTACTTCGTTGTTTTGTATTTTATATTATTTTGGGGGTTTTTGTTCTTTGATTCCTAATGATGTACAATTTGAACTATGAGAAACCGAATCTAAATTTCCTAAAGGTGAACCAAGAGCTTAAAAAATAGTCAAAATCTAAGGTTAAAGAAGAAAAAAGCAGAGGATCTATCCTATCTTCTCATCTAATCCTAATTCATGAATAATTCTTAAAACTAGAAGGTAAAGTTGTAAGTCATGTTGAAATAAATACAGGGAATGAAATTAACTGAAGTACTTCTAGTTACCTTAACCTTTAATTTTGAAAGATAACCTACTTAAGATGGAATTCAAGCAACTTCTGTACTTCATGATCTAGAAAAGAAACTAAATAAAAACATGCAGAAGGTAATTGATTGGTTTCAACCCCTATGTAAAGTGAATGCTTAACCATTTAGTTTAGGATGGATATCAGCTTGAAATGGTGACCAAAAACATTCATTAGTACAGTGCATTGACAACCTGAACTAGGAAGTAAATAACAAAAACAGTGAGTAAACTAATCAACAACGCATCCTCATTACTTTCAACCTTACTCTGTTTAGAAACAAAGTCATTTCCTTTATGAAATGAATTGGAGAAACAAGACTGCATGATTGAATTCTAACATTATGCTACTGCTTAAAACTAAAAGGAATCAATCTATAAGAAATCAACCTAAGTTATAAACACTACTAAAAGCAAATGAGGAACTTAAAATTGAACAAAAAGAAGAAAGCAAATGAAAAGAAAACCTCCTTCACCATAGGGGCCCTCTGCAACTAACTATGTTGAGCTGCTAACTTAATTCAAAATGATCCTTCAAATGATCATCAATCAACACACAACTTTGTATTATAAAACAGGAACAAAAGTCCAAAATTACAGAGCTGATAAGTTTAAAATTAATACATTAAAAACTTCGAACTCCTTATGGTCCTGTTCAACTGGTATTTAAAAGAAAATATTCATAATTGTCTTTTGAGGAAAATTAGCTACAGGTGGTCACAACCAGTCTCAATAAATGTTTGATCAGCTACAGGTGACTTGAATTCGAACAAGGTGGTTGCATAGAACTGTTGATACAGGTGGCTGATCCGAGTTAATGCTTCAACAGATCTGTTGGATTTATTAATTAACCATGAAAGGGTAGACAAAGAGTCCTATTGCTTCCAGGTTTCATACGTTTGACTCCACCTTTGACTGTAGTCTTGAGTTGGATTTTTTGTCAATATGGGCTAGGTGACTAAGATAGGATCCATGTCGAGACGATTCCAGAGATGCCCATGTGGCCGGTTTCTTCGTTTGACACCTGTAACCTGTTCAACCATGGAAGTAGCTACGGAACACACAGTTAGCTGCAGAATAGGCTGCATTTCGTAGCTAATTTGTGAAAACTTATTTCAAATAGAAAAAACATAAAAGTATAACATGTCAATTATTTAATGTCCTCCTTGAGACAAAATCTATCATTTATCAGTGATGGGGATCTATCTTTTATGGAAAACAAGAGAAATAAGTGAGAGAAGTTGTCTAAAGAGAGAGTAATTCTGAGGTCCAACAATAACTTCAAAATTGTACTCCTAGAACAACAACAACCACGTACATATTCCCTCCCCATCACAGGCTTGTTGACCAAGTACTTCAACGCGAAATGATCTGTATACATCTTAAAGTGTCCGCTCAACAAATAGTGCCACGCATACACCATAGCTAATCCTTCCCGCTCTGTTGTGGAATAATTTTTCTCTACTTTAGACAGCTTCCTACTTGCGAACGCTATAGGGTGATCCAGTCCTCCCTCACCGGCCTCTGTCAACACGGCCTCCAGCGCAATACATGATGCTCCCACGTGCACATGAAATTCCTTCTTCTAGTCCGGGAAGACTAGGATCGGCGTGGTGACCATTTTCTCTTTTAGCACATCCAAGCACTTCTGACATTCATCATTCCAACAGAACGTAGCATCCTTTTTCAAAAATTTATCCATATGCGCGGTGATCTAGGGATAACTCTTGATGAACTTCCTATAGTATCTGGTATGCCCTCGAGTTACATGCAACTGTTTCACATTCCTCGGCACCTCCAAGTTGATTATCACCGTGATGTTCGTGGGGTATACCATCAATCCTTGTCTGCATACTACATGACTCAGCAGGATCCCAAAAGGGACACAAAACAAACACTTCTTCAGATTGAGCGCGATCTTCTCTGACATGTATCTAGCATCAACCACAAACTTTCCACATGCCGTTTGACCAATCCAAACACTGTCTAATTATCAAAGTATACCTCCAGAAATTTATGAATGAAGTCTTCGAATGCCGCAATGACTATGCGCAAAAAGATTGTTGGCGCATTCTTCAGCCCAAAAGGAATTATGGTGTACTGAAAACATCCCCAATCCACATTCAGTCACGAAGGTCGTCTTTCTTCTATCCTCAAGTGCAATTTTGATATGATGGTACCCAGAGAACCCACTAGTGAAAGAGTATGCTTCTTGGCTGCCTACATTATCCAGGACCTCGTCAGTGAATGAGGTTGGGAAAGGATCATGCACACAAGCGTCATTTAATATCCAGGTATCCACACAATCCTTATTTCTTCTTTCTATTTCTTTTCCTGAACCACTATCGGGCTTACCCAATCAGATTCTTTCACTAGTTCAATAATTCCTACCGCGACTATCTTATCCAACTCAGCGCGGACCCTTTCCTTATACTTCAGATTAAGGCAGTAAGGTATTTGTTTTACAGGTTTTGTGTCTGGTTTCAGGGTGATATTCATGACACCCAGGTCTCCTATTATTCCCTTTAGATAAAAAAACTTCGTGGGGAACAAATGCTGATATTCATGGAGGAGCTCAGCGACCTTGTCTACTGTCACATCGTCCCAATAGTCCCCAATATTTGCAAATTTCGACTCCGCCTCTGTGCCAATGTTGACCTACCTAGTTTTCAATGACGTGGTTATGTCTGGATCCTCTATATGTGGACCTTCAACCTCACGGTCATTGAGATGTGGCAACAAGAATATTCCAATTTTAATTTGTCCTTGAATTAAAATTGTGAAGTAAACTCAAATTTTGTCTTAACATCTACTTGGAAATAATTAATTAAGTTATTTTGACTTAATTAGTTGGAGAAATTCAAGTTAGAAGTCTTTCTGAAGTCATGCAAGAGTTATCCCTTAAATTAAGGAGATAAGATTGAGTTATATTTGAGTTGTAATTAGTTAACTCAGTTTACTGAGTTAAGTCCAGTTAAATTAGTCCCAAACTGTTTGAGGAACTAATTGTGAGTTATGAGTCAGTTGATGCATGCATGCACTCAACTAGTGTACTCCAGATAACTGAAGGTTCCTCCATCTGTAACTCATGCATGTATAGTTTGAGAAAGACCCAATTGAGATTAAAGACAAGGACACTGTACTATCAGTTGCATGTGTTTTCCTATAGGGAAAACTCATGCATGTAGAAGGAACAATTCCTTGAGGGTTGCGTAGTTCTGACAGTGTGTGAGAGCAGTGTTCCAATTGGTGAGGTGAGAATCATCCACTAAGAACAACACAAGGAAATATGAGCTTGGAGGGCAGAGAGGAAGGCTTGTGAGTGTAGGTTTTAACCCTGTACAGAAATTACCTGCATACGAATTCTAAATCACAGGAAAAATAAAAATGCGAGAGCATAACACATAAAACACATATACACAGAGATTTCCCACTAGATCTCAAAACCGAGATTACCAGCTTAATTTTTCATTATATTCCTTTCAATGTTACAATATATATTTATACATGCCGAAGCATCCAAAACCATGGACCGAAAACCATAGGTAGGTTCGCCCAACCTAATATAGGGTCCAAAAAAAAATTTCTTGGGGCGCTGTCCCGAACCCCGTAGAGGGGGGCTACCTGCCCCCCTCAAACCTCCCGGACAGGGGGGCTACCACCCCCCCTGTGACCCCCGCTGCACAATCGGCGCAATGAAGGGGGGGCTCTGCCCCCCCTCTAACCCCCTGGTTCACTATGTAGGTTAGTCGTGGAAAGAATATAACACAACCCAACAACCTCCCACTTATTGTTTTCTTTCCACAGGGGGTCACAGGAGAGCTTAGTCATTTTTCCAGCCCTGAAACACCCATTGTTTCTCTACACCAAGAGAACTTCTCAGAGCTCACAGATTTTGT
>APFE031048470.1:0-21555 GCA_000404065.3 Pinus taeda | reverse complement strand
TTTTACAATTCAAACCATTCACATTTTTAGTTTAATATTTTCATTTTCCTTTTAAATACTTGTCCTAAAACCATAACTCATTTCAAAATCAAAATATTTTAACCCTATAAAAAGAAGATACTAATTTCTATTCCAATTTTTTTTAATATAATAATTCCATATTATAGTACCTTATAATTAATCTCAAGAGAATTATTTTACTATCAATTATTTTTCTCGTAAAAAATAAATATTAAACAACAAAATTAGATATTACACTTGTTTCATTACCATGATGGAGAGAGAAGGAGAGAGATGGAGTTGGAGGGGTAGAGAGAGGGAGGAAAGAATAAAGACATAGAAATAGAGGTGGAGAGAGAGAGGGAGTGATAAGGGAGAGATTGGATGAGAGTGAGTGAGAAAGGATAGTAGGAATATAGATAAGAGGAGATGAGCGAGATAGGGAGAGAAGGGGAAGAGAGAGAAGAGTAGACAAGAGAGATAGGGAGACGGGGGGAAGAGAAAGAGAGAGATGGAGACATGGAGAAGGAAGGCAGAGAGAGAAAGAGAGAGAGAGAGGGTGATAGTGACATAGTTAGAGGGAAGAGAAAGAGAGTGATGTGGGGAGAAATAGAGGGACGTGAGAGAGGATGATAGAGAGAGGAAGGAAAAGAGAGAGGAATGAAGAGAGAGAAGGGGAGAGAGAGGGACAAAGAGATAGAGTTGGAGGGGGGGGGGAGAAGGAGGAAAGAAGAAAAGCGTAGAGGGAGAAAGGTGGAGAAAGAAAGGGAGTGACAAAGAAGAGATGGAGAGAATGTCAAGAGAGAGTGAGAGAGAAGGGGAAAAGAGAGAGAGAGGGAGGAGAGGTGGGAGGGAGAGGGAGATAGATATGGAAAGATAGTGCATTTCTTCGGCGGGTGAGATAGAGAGAGGGAATAAGAAATAGACACATAGATACAAATATAGATATTATATAGTATTATATAACTATTCTAAATCCATCTTAGCTCTGGATCTATCAAGCGTGAAGAGGGATCAAATATCATGAGGTGCAAATGCCTTTTCTGAATAAAAATCTTGAGGAAAGGTTTGCACTTCAAGTGATTTGATCCCTTTTGATGCTTGATAGATCTAAGCTTAAGATGGACCTAGGCTGGTACACAACTCATTTGTGGAGATGATAATAACTATAAAAAGCTATAGAAAGTATATAGGTATTTGGTGAATGAACTACTGCATAAACTTATGGGATAGTTTAAGTTAACATCATGACATATTTAAATTAAATTATTTATTTTATGAAGGTATTAGAATTTATTTATTTTGGTTAATCATAAAATTTAAATTTAAATAAATATATATTAAATGTATGGAGGATGTGTCGATATAAAATAATTTAAATAAAAAATATAAATATTACTAATTTATAGAAGATATTTAAATATAAAGTTAATAGAAATAGATTACAAAATATTTAGTCTGGAATGTGGATACAATTGTGAAATTTTGGTTTTAAATGAGCAACAAATTCAAATGTTAAATGGGTTCTAAGTTAGATCAAAGCAGTTTCAGAAAATTGCACAAATTGAATTATAATTAGTTATTTGTAATAAATGTATATTATTTTTGTGTTGATCATATTGTGCCACAAAAGTTTAATGGAAAATATGAACAAATAAGAATTAAATACATGTTTCTTATATTTTAACATATATTTATCAATGCTAGTTATTAGTGTTGATTTTTGTAGTTTGGGAGGTACTCCAAGCCTTGAGGATCAAGGGTTTGGAGGAAGGAGCTCAACAAATGACATTGTGGGCTTGAAACCCAAGCTTGGTGTGTTTCACCCATCGATGTTATGGACAAAACTATGGAGATATTTCGACATGTGATGGATGAGGATGATAGTACTCGTCGAGACAAATCCGATGCATAAAAAATCATTTGATTCTGAGTAATGGTTGAAGAGAAATGAATTTTTGACATTAATGTGTGGGTTTGGTCAAGGCCGATTAGGCGTTTAGAGACCTTGTGACAAGTTTTCAAGCCCACACATGTGATTTGATCGAGCCCTTGTATTATGTATAAATATAAGGTGGAGGAGTCAGAATCATTTAACACATCCAAGGCGCATCTTTCATAGTCCACACAGCAAGAAAGAAAGTGTGAGTGCAGGAATGCAATTCCATGAACATGCCAGTGCAAGAATGTGCTAGTGTAGGGATGCGCGAGTGTAGGAACACGCGAGTGTAGGAACATGTGAGTGCAAGAACGCACGAGTGAAGGAACGCAAGTGCAGGAACACACACGTGAAGGAATGGGTGAGTGTAGGTACTGTGAATGAAGGTTGAGCATGTAACAATCTGTACCACGGTGAAGTAAAAGTTGGCTAGGGTTAGGTATGTATTGTATTAATGTGTTAAGGTTGGATTGATGCTAGTGGATGGTGTCCTAGGAGAGGACAATTTGGAATTTTATTAGCAGCTAAGAGGAAGAGTTTCCTAGGTGGTTGGATTCCCTAATGAGGAGTAGATGCTACAATAAGGATTGCTCACTCGTGATCTGTTGGAGCTTAGCATGAGAGTGGACCAAGTGTGGATAGTGGATTGAGAATTTATGGTATGTTGGAGGACATCGTGATAGTGGCCAAGTTTGTGCCCAGTGTGCACAATCTCCATGGACTTAAGTCATTGCTAGAATGGTAGTTGTTGAGCTCATGTGTCTAATCAACGAGGAGAAGTGGGTGTGGCCCTATACTTGTGTGTGGAGAAGGGCATCTACAACAGATGATGGGCAATCCTCCTATACCATGTTCATTGTGGTAGATGGACATCTTGCAGTGATAGGTGGCATCACTCCATGCCCTATGTTAGTCTTCATTATAGCAGTGCAGGAAGACGATTGTGGGCTGAAGTCCATGAGAAGCTAAGAAGTAGTAGTGGGCATATTAAGAGTTGTTCACAAGACTTGGATTTATGAACAACTCGACACAAGTCGTGATGTGTTAATGGACAAATGATCAACTAGTGAGTAGATTCACAATTGACGTTCAATGGTCTGCTAGACTTCGATCATTGGTAAAGCCAGTAATTGTATGTTGCAATCCAAAGGATCAGGGCAAGCATAGGGTACAACCAAGAGGACCAGAGAGAGTCAACTACATTAGCTAGATGGTCAAAGTATCTTGCTAAGGATAGATTGGTTGTCAATGGACAGGCACTAAGCCCCAATTTTGTATCTTGTACTAGTGGATGTATGAGGTCCATTATCATTGGTATGGAAACCCTAAACTATTGTATTATATGTTGATTAATATAAATAAGTTGAAAGTTGTAAAAATTTGTCCATATTTTGTGCACTAATAGATTTATTATTATTTTCTGCAGTGAAAAGTAGTATCATTGCGATTCTTTATTTGGTAGCATTAGATATTCAATATTCTATCCTAGACATGGTTGTGGAGAAACAAGATGGTATCATAGCACATCTGAGGTACTTTGAGGGACAATGAATCAGAGTGTGCACAACGAAGCAACTCAAAGGGAGTTGTGGGCGTCTATATCATGGAGTAGAAGGCTCATATAAGACATGTAGTTGTGGTCTTGAATAGCTTGACAGTGAGATTGTTTGGGATTTCTAGTGGATTGGTGGTGATTCTAGTGAAGAATAGTTTGTTGTAGGTTAGACTGTTGATCACGAACTTTCGCTGAGTTGTCATGGATGGTTAGGACAACTCAAGGGTTTCTCTGGCTTGGATAAGATCAGGTTGATAGAGATGGCTTCTTGTGATAGACATCAAATTGGCAGGATAGAGTCTTCATAAGATCATGATGTTTCCTATCTGATATTGGAGGGACTTTCACAAGTGGTATTTCATTAAGGAGGATGAGTGCTTACAGGATTGAGCCAGTGGAGATCATGTAGGCTTAGAGGTAGTCCAACCTCAAAGAGAGAAACATTATGGAGGTTTGGGATCTTTAGGTTCAGATGTGGTGAGGCAAAGGCACAACCGAGTTTTTCAAGTTCATTCTATAGGGTATGCTACAGTGATGGATGCCGAATGGGCTAGTGTCATCGATGATGATGGTTACTTCCTAGAAGTACCTCCCTCCCTAAGAGGGAGTGTTTATTTTTTTAGTTTGGGAGGTACTCCAAGAATTAAGGATAGAGGGTTTGGAGGAAGGAGCTCCACAAATGGCCTTGTGGGCTTAACACCCAATCTTTGGGTTTCGCACCCATCGAGGTTGGGGACAAAACTATGGAGATATTTTGATATGTAATGGATGAGGATGATAGTACTCATTGAGATGAATTAAATGCATCAAAAAATCATCTGGTTTCGAGTTGTGGTTGAAGAGAAATGAATTTTTGAAGTTAGTATGTGGATTTGGTCAAGGTCAGCTAGGCGTTTAGAGACCTTGTGACAAGTTGTCAAGGCCACACATGTGATTTGACGGAGCCCTTATGTTGTGTATAAATATAATTTGGAGGAGAGTCATTTAGCACGCCCAAGAAGTATCTTTCATATTCTAAACATTAAGAAAGGTAGCGTGAGTGCAAGAATGTGAGTGCAGGAACGTGCAATTGCATGAATGCACAAGTGCAATAACATGAGTGATGGAATGCAAGTTCATGAATGCAAATGTACATGAACATGCTAGTGCAGGATCACGGGTGCAGGCAGTGCGAGTGCAAGAAATGCGAGTGAGGGTTGAGCATGTAATAGACTTCACCAGGTGATCTAGAAGCTGCACAAAGCTAGGTATATTGTATTGATGTGTTAAGTCTGAATTGATGCTAGTTGATGGTGTGTGAGGAGAAGATAATTTGGAAGTTTGTTAACAGCCAAGAGGAAGGGTTTCCTAGGTGGTTGGATTTCCTAACCAGGAGAAGATGCTACAACAAGGATTGGTCATTCGTGGTCTATTGGATGGTAGCATGAGAGTGGACCAAGTTTGGATAGTGGATTGGGAATTTATGGTCTTTTGTAGAGCATCATGACATTGCGCAAGTTGGAGACCAGTGTGCACCATATTCATGGACTTAAGTGGTTGCTACAGTGGCAGTTGTTGAGCTCATGTATCTCATCAACAAGGAGCAGTTCGTGTAGCCCTATACTTCTATGTGGAGAATAACATCTACAATAGATGATGGGTAGTCCTCCTAGTCTGTGTTTATCGTTAGAGATGGACATCTTGCAGCGATAGGTGGCAACCCTTCGTTCCCTATGTTAGCCTTCATTAGAGCAACACAAGAATACTATAGTAGGTTGTTGTCCTTGAGTAGCAGTAGTGGGTAGATTGAGAGTTGTTCACAAGTGGAATTGTGAACAACTCGACAGGAGTCTCAATGTGTTGATGTGTTAATGGTCAAATGATTAACTAGTGGGAAGATTGACAACTGAGGTTCAGTGGTCATATGGACTTGGAGCATTGATAGAAGAAGAATATGTAGATCGGGAGTCGAAGGATTGGGGAGTTATAGGGTATGACCAAGAAGAGCTGAGAGAGTCAACTACATTAGCCAAATGGTGAGAGAAAATTGTTGAGGGTAGATTGGTTTTCAATGGAATGACACCAATCCATAGTTTGTATCTTGTACTAGTGGATGTATGAGGGCCATTATATATTAATTAATATAATGAATTTGGGATGAAAATTGAAAAACGTTGTCCATATTTTGTGCACTAGTAAGTTTACTATTATTTTCCACAATGCAAAGTAGTATCATTGTGATTCTTGGTTTTGGTAGTGTCCTAGATTTAAAATTCTATCCCGGAAGCCAAGGTCATGGAAAAACAACAACTAGAATAAAAATATTTCATATTTTTGAAGCATG
Organism: Pinus taeda; assembly: GCA_000404065.3. Classification (NCBI taxonomy): domain Eukaryota; kingdom Viridiplantae; phylum Streptophyta; class Pinopsida; order Pinales; family Pinaceae; genus Pinus; species Pinus taeda. The sequence continues at coordinate 15,738 of APFE031048470.1, read as the reverse complement.
ACCCTTGTATACAATCAAATCTCTAAGAAAACCAACTCATTTTAATGGTAAGATTAGGCAAGATATAATTAATATGATGTAATCTTGTGAATTTCCAATAGATGACCACAATAAGAACGTCATTAGGACTTTAAAAAAAATCTAAAATGACATTATCATATCAAAGATATGTGATCCATGTTTATAAAAATCCCTGAAAACAATTATAATATGATATAATTCTCTAGAAATGCTTTTAAAGGGATGGAAAAATGATGGCCATTGAAGTAAATTTGCACCTATTTATTCCTTTATTATAAAATTGGTTCTTACAAGAATATCAATTCAAAGTGAAATATCCATGTTTTCCCAAAAGGAAAAACCCTTAATTTATTCAAATTTTGAAAAAAGAACAAAATTACAATTTGTAGATGGTAACCTCATTTAGTAAAAGCTAAATATTGACTTATGTGCATAAGAAAAAAAATAATAAACACATGCAAAGTTAAGTGTGATAATAATCACTTAAGTTCCTTTTATTTCCTTTATTTTTCTAGACCTTCTTCCATCCCCCTAAGTTGGGATTTAGTGGAACCATTGCCAATCACTCTTGTTTATCCTCGATGGGAGTGAAAAATGAACTCTATTTATGCCAACCATCCCATCCTCTTTGTGTGCCACTTTGTTTTGTTGTTGTAGCTCATGGATTTCTTCTGATTTGGTACCATTATGCTTGTGGATTGCATTTCCATCTTGGATCATAACATCCCATTTTTCTTGGTTTGGAAAGTTCTCTTTGGTTTCTTCCTTTTATTATTTTGTGAGGTATGGATCATTTGGATTTCATCCTTTTGTATTGTGGGCTTTCCTCTTTCCCTTTTCTAGGTTCTTTTTTTCCCAAGGGCCTGTGTTCTATAAGTTTCCTATTTAGTAACATGATCGGCATCTGAATGTCATATTCTCATAATCCATAAGTTGGGTCCACTAAATTTTTTTATGTTTTAGCTTAATAAGGTTAGGTAGAAATATACCTAGGTATATTTCTGCATAGATTCTTGCAAAGGTAAATAACCCTTTCTCTATTGTCTCAAGGTAAATCTTTTTGAATGAGTCTAGGGTGTTCCCAATTTCCTCAAGAACCTTGTGATGCTAGAAAGGAAGCGGAAGATTTGATATCCTCACCCATATTGGCATTGTTGACACGACCATTTTTGTGACACCAAAATATTGGAACCAAGGGGTAATGAAGAGGCCTGCATTTCCGCAAAGCTAGATCCCTTCTTACAATGCTCTCTCCACTTCTTCCTATTTATCGAACTATGAAATGAAGAAACCTTTTAAGAAAATGTATATGTCATAGTCTTGGTCGAAGTTGTAAAAAACTAGTCATGCAAAGTAATGGATCTGGCCCAAAATCCATTGAATCTGCAGAACATTTCCTGAGATTGAAGAATAGAAAAAGGTTGATTTACTTTTGCTAAGTTTACCTTCATGGCAGGTGCTTATTGATGTTTGGCAAAGTCTGATTAATTAGATCTTTTTCCTCGCACCATGTCCTTGTAGGAATTAAAGCATCATAGGTTCCTAGCTCTAGAAGCATGCCCTCGTGGACTTAGATTCAAGATGATGGTGTAATTTATTATGACTGTGTAACGACACAACTGTAAATGAGCTTCCAGTTGCTTCCCATCATGAAGGAGATATTGTATATCTATAAGATATCCTAGCCAATTCTTTATTTTCTACTTGAGATTCACCACATAATCCAAACCCAAAACCCAAAAATGGAAGGAATTCCTATTTACTGTTCTAATGAAGATATAAAAGTGCTCCCCCTATTTCAATTCTTCAAACCCTCTCCAATCCCAAATCAATAAGAAAAAGGGGTGTTTCCTCTATATCTATGCCATTTAGATAGTTTTGTAGGTATCCCTAGATGGGGCCTTACAACCTGAGAAGACCAAACAAGTGAACCTATGTCAACCATAAATAAATCAAATTTAAACAATGACTCAAAAAACACATTTGATAGTTTAGGAGATGCAATTGACCAAACATTTTCGACATAGGGCTATTCCCTTCATGGAAAAAGAATGCCCTTCGGGTTATCATCGATTTTTTTAGGAAAGGGTCTAGAGAACCCCTTATTGTTTTGTATCGCAGATCCTACCACCTTCCCTACTAAGAGAACTGGAAAATTGTGATATCCTAAGGTGGAACAAATGCCAAACCCCTCCCTCTCTCACATGGATCATTCACCTATCATCACCTTGAGTGGGACTAGGATCTCCCTCTTCTATCAATGACATCCAACGATTTTCAAGCTCGACCACATGGCTACCAGACACGCTTGGTAGGAATTTGTATTCACCTGTTCCATCAAAAACCCTAATTTATAGACCTAGTTCAATTTTTTATCTTCTTTGTACAGTGAAATATCCACGTTTTATAAATTTTTAATAATATATCATTTAAAGATCATACAATTCCATGAATCTAATATATACTAGTGGTTGTAATAAATAGGCATTAATAGTTTATATTTTTCCACATAAAATATGCTCTCCTACATTCTTAGGAGTTCCTACAAATACAATGCATGTTAGATTAAAGGAGAAATAAACCCAACACCAAACCTCATGGCATTAGTTGTATTTCCATGAAAGTAAATAATTATATGGTTCATATTAGTGTACAATTTTATAACCGTTTTGACTAATTAGTTGACATGTTAGATTTTATTGAATGGGAAAATTTATTTAAAAAATATGTAGGGTTCCCAATCTAAAGAAACATGTCATCTATATGTTTCTATAAAATAACAATGACACTTTTTGACATGAAACATCAAGAGCCAATATTATAAATGAATTCACTATACAACCTAATATTTCATTTGTGGAATCGAACTTCTGACAGATCTATAGTCGTAAATTAATAATATTAAACTTGTAATGTCAAATATTAGAGAAAATTTTCCATTCAGAAAAAAACTTTGATTATGATTGTTTTACTTGTCTTGACGATTAATATGAAGCTTTAATTTTCAATCTTAATTAATCACATTTCCTCTGTTGGTTTCCTAAGTGTATTTTTACTTCCTACCCAACCATTGCAAATTTGTCTATTGCTCCTTCACTTCAATTTTTCATGTTCCTAACAAGTAAATATGACAAGATAATATTGAAATGAAACTCATTCCAATTAAAGTGAATTAAAGTGGTTATTTTAGGAAATATAAGTGAAAATAATAACATCACTTCATTATTGAACTTAATTAGTAGATTGGTGTTTCTTTTAGGGATTGTATACATACCCATTGGAACATGATAACTATTAACTATAACTATTAACTATTAAATTACTAATTCGGCAAAGTTTGATCTTTGATCTTAACGTTGAAAATATGACTTTAGAATTTTTTTTCTAAAAAGAGATTACCTCCAATAAAACTTCAAGATAAACAAAAAAACATATATACTATTTGTTAAATTAAAACAATCTCAAATAAACTGATACACTGAATTGAATTATCTTAAAAACAAATTGCTTTAGTGGCCATAAATATACATCATTTGCAACAACATGAAAAATACCTTAAAGAGACGACTTTTGGCTTTTTCCATCAACTATGTAATGAAAGTAGTCATGAAATATACATAATATTCAGCAAGATAAAACTAAAAACATTCTTAAAGAGACAACTTTTGGCTTTATCCATCAACTAGGTAATGAATGTAGTCATGAAATATACATAATATTCATCAGGATAAAACTAAAAACATTCTTAAAATCATTAAACAAATCAAATACCTAGATGACACCAAGCATGTATTTTCCCATATTTCAGTATTAAAAACATACGAGAGAAAATTTATGTATATATACTGGAAGCTATTTGTGCAATTAGATTAGAAAACAGACAAAAATATATTAAAAAATAATGTAAAAGGAAAATCAGAAAACAAATCAAACACCTTTGAAAGGCACCAAAACATGTGCTTCCAAAAGTTTTAGTTTTAAAAGTAAAGGAATATATTATTGGTGATTTATGCATCTACACTAGATGCACAACCATCGATATCACGATTTGAAAAAATAATGAACATTGTAACACAAATAAGTTACCTATAATTAGAACATAATAGGTTTCCTAATGTTTGCGAGGGAGATGTATTTTGACTTAAAAGATTTATAATTCATAACTAAAATAAACAAGGAGGGCTGCGGGGCAGCTAGTCCCTGCCCTGTCAACAGCATGTAAAAAAGTTCCGAAAATAGTTCTTGTGTATGAGAATAGCTCAGGGAGAACAGGTTGAAGTAAAAAATTGAAATGAACTTTAAGGCTTTTGTATTTATAAGTATCTCTTGTAAATAGTAATTCATGTGACCCATTATGCATCGTTTGAGGTCGTTATATTCCTCGCTTACGCATGCACGTAACGCTGCATAACTGCACCATCTTTCGCTATGTTTATTTTTACATTTGGTCAATGCAACAAGCAAACATTGACAGCCTTGGATCATCTATTTTCAGAAATAAACGTTTGACCTACAAACAATAGTAGAATTGTTACAACTGACGGGCGCTCGAGTCCTGTCCGTTCTTGCGAATAAAGATCAGTTTGCAGAGGAGACTTTGCGGGCGATCGGAACCATGCGAGATGTGGTGGAGAGGCTGATCGAGATACTGAATTGGAGGAACCATCAGGAGCAGGAGATTCGAAGAGCGGCTGCAGAGATCATCTCGAAATTGGTCAAGAAAAACCAGAATCGCATTCGAGTGACGGCCATCGCTGGGTCCATGGAATCTATAGCATCTTTGCTTTACGATAGTAAACAGATTGAAATCCATTCGAGGCTGTACGGGAATGCATACGATTACTCTGCTTTTAGTCTTCTGGGGTTGAAGATATTGAAAAACTTGGCCAACGAGCACGACAACTGCGCTAAGATAGGAAGCAGCAGAGGGCTACTTCCTAAAATTAGAGGGCTCACAGAATTAAACCCCAACGCGCCCGAATCCGGAATCAAGACGGCAAAGCTAGCTCTGCAGCTCATGGGAATGCTGGCAAGCAGTACAGGCTCGACAGGGAAGGCCTTGAGGAAAGGGATCTCGGAGATAGTTTTCGCCATAAGCAATCTAAGAGACGTTATTCATTTCAGAGAAATTACGACGCATCGTCTGCAAATTCTGGCCATCGACATATTGACGAGTCTTGCTCTAGAAGATGACGGCCGAGAGATCATCGGCAGCACTGGGGGAGTTTTACGTAGTCTTCTCTCTGTGTTTTACATGCAGAGGATTAATAATAATATAATAAGTGGATCGGGCGAGGATGAAACGAAGGAGCTAGTGACCAAGGCAGGAGAAGCCCTGGCTCTACTTTCACTCGAGAACAAACAAAACTGCCAAAGAATGATGAGCATTAAGCTGCGCGATCAACCAAATTTGATCACCAGACTGATCTCTGTGCTAGACGACCCAGTTCAGGGTTTTCATGTAGCAAGAATTCTTCGGAATTTGTGCGCATATGCAGAGGCAGATTATGTGGAATTGAGGAAATCAATGCAACGGCGGCGCAGGTGGAGTTTATTCAATTAATAGAATTTCGTTTTAAAATTATAGCTTTGTGAACTCTTGCAGTTCGATCTCACAACAATTTGATCCAATCGATTAATTTCTTGGGATATTTTATGCCAGGTTTTGAAGTTTGTGATGGAGCAAGGAGGCGAGCATCAGGAAGCAGCAATAGGACTTGCTGCGCAGATCTTCAAGTTCATAACCAGATCTGATTTCGATCGTGTGTTCGAAGAATCGAGCGGTGTAACAAAAAGTTTGCTGATTTCAGAACTTGTAAAGGCTATCAGAAAGCACCCACGCCCGTCGAACGAGGTTCCGAGTATTAGACGGTTTAGCATCGAGCTTCTGATCAGTGTTCTGGAGATAGACAGGGTTGCAGTATTAAGCAGTTTGACCACGGAAATGATAATAGAGTTGAAGGAGACTTTGTTTGTCAAAAAGATAAGAGAGGCTATCACCTGCAGACACATAAATATTCAAACGTAGAAGGTGACGCCGTGGGACACACCGTTTGATTATTTTATCCTGTGCCCGTTTTAGGAGACTATGGCTACCTCTGTCACGCCCTTCACGTTGCCACCGGTTTGAATATTTTAAACATAAAAGAAAAACAATATGGCGAAGTATTAGTTCTTGTGACCCCGCAGATTAAAGAGTCCCCACTAAATGATCTTCCGGAGATACCACGTGCATCGCATGCAAGCGATGTGTACACGTATGCACCATAGCTAAACCTGAAACGCAGGAACCAAAATCTGAGTCCGCCTCTTCTGTCTCATTTTTCTGCAGTCTGGTTCCATGGTGCCAAGGGAAAGAATGCAACGCGGGGCAAACGGAGAGAGCTACAGAGAATTTCAGCTCATACCAGTATTCCGAGCAAATTCTTTGCCCTTTCGATCGCAGGTTTCTCATGCAGAGCCGTTGTTGTTAAATGAAAATCAGCTTATCCATCTCCACCGACAACACGAGGTACTTGGTTGGCGTATTTGCTGCATCAAAGCAGAGGAAATGGCGATAACTGTTTGTCTGGTTAGCTTGATGTGATGAATTAGGGGTAATTGTTTTTATGTTTTTGGTGTGGCAGGCGTTTTTTGTTGCAGGTGGGCAAAACCCAGAGACTCTGTTGTCTGGTTTTGTGTTTGTGTTTTTATATTGGGCAAGTTGAATGTCGGTGGATCTGCATAATGCACAGCTCAGAGCAGAGGCTCAATTGATTCGGCGCTGTGCAGGGGTTTTGTTGTAAGGGACGGTGATTGAACTGAATAAAATCATTTGAGTCGTGCCCAAAAACCAGACGAATGAACTTGGAGCTGAGCGCCCAAAGGCTGAACAATTTGCAGTAGTGGTGGCGGGTTGATAAAACTGGTTGGTGCAACAGGTATGGGATGCTGTTACTGGTGTGAGGCAATATACTTTTGAAGGTCATGAAGCACCCGTGTATTCTGTATGCCCCCATTATAAAGAAAACATTCAGGTATGAGCTCTTTGTTGTGATTCTGATTTTTTTAATACGACTGGGAGAATGCTTGTTTTTCAGGAAGAAACTGATTTCGTGGATATAATGATTCCTCAAGCTGAAGCTTTGTATTGGACTCTTCTTATGTATCAGTTTATCTTTTCGACGGCTGTTGATGGCAAGATAAAGGCTTGGTTATATGATCACATGGGTTCAAGGGTTGATTATGATGCTCCTGGTCAGTGGTGCACTACAATGGCTTATAGTGCTGATGGGACAAGGTTGATTCATCATGTCATTTCAGCTCTTGCTTTGTGCTATGCTTTATTTCTGTTGGTTATTGATTAGCTCTACAATACATGGAGTATAAAAACATTGGCAACTTTGATGCAGGCTCTTCTCATGTGGAATGAGAGTGAAGGTGCTATAAAGCGTACTTATCAAGGATTTTGTAAGCGCTCTATGGATATTGTGCAGTTTGATACAACTAAGAACCACTTTTTGGCTGCTGGAGATGAATATTTGATCAAGTTTTGGGACATGGACAACACAACCCTGCTGACAACTGTTGATGCTGACGGTGGATTAGCTGTATGGTTTGACATAGTTGCTTACATTTTTTTTTTTGATGTGAACTACTTGCATAGCTCAAAAGAAAGACTTTCAGGTTAATTTAGCTTTGATTTTTTGCCTATTTTCAGAGTACTCCTTGTCTCCGCTTCAACAAAGAAGGGTCCTTATTGGCAGTTTCAACCAGTGATAATGGCATCAAAATTTTAGTCAATGCTGATGGCCATAGATTATTACGCTCATTTGAGAACCGTACCTTTGATGCAGCAAGAGTTCCTTCTGATACGAAGGTAAGAGTTGTGCATTTATTATGTGTTTGGCTTTCAAGCTTTACTCCAAATGTGGCTAAATTGAGATTTGGTTCTGCAGGTGTCAGTAGTAACTCAAATGGCATCTGTAAGCACACCTGGGGCACAAACTGTTGGGGGATCTGATCGGGTTGCTTCCACAGTTTCCATGGCTGGACTGGTATGTCTACTGTCATACTCTAAGATATCTCTAGATTACAAGGATAAAGACCTTGCATAAGCCATTGATTACCATCTACTTAATGTTTTTGAAGTACGCTGAAGGTTGTGGAAGATGGTAGGGAGAGTTTAAATGATTTTCTGTGCTTTTGAATATGAATAAGCCTGTTTCTTTTCAACAAAAGGACATGTTCAAAGCAAGAATGCTTGCAAATGTGTACGCTAAACAATTGAAAGTAATTGATTTTTGTGTGTCAGAATGGAGTGGATTCTAGGAGTGTTGGAGATAAGGTCAGAGTGGCAGAAGATTCAGTAGATAAAAACAAGAACTGGAAGCTAACTGAAATATCCGAACCAGCTCAGTGCCGGTCCTTGAGACTCTCAGATAACCTACCAACAAGCAAGGTGTGTATTATCCCAGGTTGGATAGCTCATAATGGATTACGCAGGGAAAAAATATCCTGTATCAGCCTGAGCTTGTTATTAAACTTGTGATATTGTCTAATGTGGCACATTTATGTTAAAAAGTAATTTACCGAATCACCGAACATAGCTTTTTACCTTTGGATGTGTCTGTCTCAGACTGAGGAGCTGAGGAGCTGCCGGCCGAGACTGAAGAGCTGAGGAGCTGCCGGCCGAGACTGAGGAGCTGCCGTGAGGAGCTGCCCTTCCGCTTCCATTCCATCGCAGGAAACTGCGGGTTGATCAACTTGCAGGTCGGCTCTTATGAAGATGCCATCACCGCCCCATCACCGCCCCTATGCTCGACAGCACATATCCAGCTGCCAACTTCAACGATGGGCACTTCAACATGCATGCAGACTTGGAAACTTAAGAAAGTTCGCTGATATATCACGCTAACATTTAATGTTAGCGAATTAATGCTAATGCAATCCTAGCATTAGTTTACATGTTCAGAAAATTGATTCAATCCATATGTTAAATAAAGATTTATCCTAAGTTTGCCCAGATCGTCGCCTCGATATGAGGCCAAATAAGATGAACATGGCTGTCATTGGTTAAAAAGCACTGGGAAAGATAAAATATGCAATAATATAACGCGGAACTTTGGTTTAAGGCAAAAGAGGCAAAAGAATTTTGTTGTTTGGCGGGCCAAACTAATGCCCACCGACCAAAACTGATTACTATAGTCCCTGCCAGGCCCGGAGGGCAGGGACTAATAAAAGGGTGAATTTTTGAGAAACCCAACATTGAATGTACTTTATAAAGAGGGTTTTGACGAAGAAGAGTATTTGTGGATTAAAACCATATGGTTTTGGAAGAAATTAAAAAAATTATAATAGAAATTTTTGGATAATGAATATATTAAATTTAAGTTGGTTGTAGGAAATGCCATTATTATAATCTATATGAAATGAATTTAAAATTTTATACTGCTATTGGTAATATTTCATAGATATAAATGATTAAAATACAAGATATACAAGATTTTGTAAAAAAATTGTAGTAATAATTTTTATGTTTTGATAAATAAAATAAAATAATATTTTAACAGAGATATAAATCACTTTTAAAAGTTATGATCACTAAAATTGTTTAATAAATTATATAAATAGTGCAAATAAGTATACATATAAAAATTATACCATGCGAAATCTCAAATCATCAATATATTCATATAATATTTTTTAAAATAAACATCTAAAATATTAAAATATGAAAAAATCATATTTCCCATTATGAATTATTTGAACTTCATGTAAATGGCACTCCTTTATGCAACCCAACACCAACATACTTATATAACTATTATACTCTGGTGCATGAGAGGTTACATCTATGTACTTGACTTCAAGTATTCGTAATCATTTCAGCTATTACACGTTAGGCACTACCGAATGACATAGAAAAATTCTTGTTGAGATATCCTAAACTGTTGATAATATCGATCATATATCGGTGATATTCGAAAATATTGCGATATTTTCGGCAAAACGATATATTGCCGAGAAAATATCGCGATATTTTCTGTTTTGAAAATATCGCGATATTTTCAAAATATTGGCACATATCGGAAAATATCGGCAAAATATCGCGATATTTTGAAAATATCGGCTATATTTAAAAATTTGAAAAAATTATTTTTTATGCTTGTCGATATTTGCCGATATTTTCGCCGATATTGCCGATAAGATATTTTTTGGACCCTCGCCGATATTTTCCCGATACCAATATTATCAACACTGATCCTATGTTTACAAGTTACTTGGATTCAAAGATCATTGTAATTAAATTAAATATAGCAATGTAATATGATTGAATGTCACTATGTAATAATATATCTAGGGAAAGCAATAGTTTTATGGAATTTTTTCTACCAAACTGCAGATATTGTATTCATGAGACTATCCTTAATTTAGAGTGCCAATATCTAGCACTTGGTGCATCAAGGAAGACACAGAAAGAAGAAGAGACGCTTTCGACTACGGCGAAAGCCTTCCCATAAATAATGTGCCTATTGTCATTCACAAAGATTAATCACAAACTTCCTCGATAAAAATATCAATATAATAGGTATGACCTATTTCGGATACATCAACATATATTGTTATATCATAAGCATTGCACAATTAAATTTTTAATTACAAAAAGTGAGTAATCTTTTATCGATGAATACCTATTAATATGCATATTTAATTTGGAATTAAATTATAAAACACTTTACTAGAAAAATAATAATAATAATAATTAAATAATACATAGATGGAAAATAACAATTATCATACATATTGAAAACAAGATGATTCAAATGATAATTTAGTTGAATGCAAGATTGTCGTTCACATGTAGCAATTCATAGATATTTATTCAACTTTCAAAACTCACTAAAATTTAACTTAAATATAGCCTAGTTCTATAAAGTCTAAAGTCTAATGTATTTAGTTAAAAGTGCTATGGTCTAACCCTAATCAAAGAAATAACCATCAATCCATTGGATTCAACTTCTAAGGTGTCATGTCCTCGGATCTCGGGCAGGCGTGCATGATGGCGTGAGCACCCGTGCACGACGATGGGCGCGTTTTGGCACGACGATGGGCGAACCTCTGATACTTGGACGACGAGCGAGCTGCGGTTGCGGTGCGACGTTGACACAGTGTGACATGAACGGACAGCAATGCGATGCTAAGGCGAGATGGCTGCGACGTTATGGAGCATGCACATGAAATGTGACGAACAGTGCGACGTTAATTGGTGCGACGAAAGATCGTCACATGTGCGACATAAAAACATGACGAGAGCACTTAGGCCCGGATATGGCTAAGTGTTGGGCGAAATATTTATGTACATGAAAACATGTGTTATAATGACTTATACGGATAAGGAAATATGCGTGGAGTAATAAGGAAATATAACATATGGTTTGTAAGCATATATATAAATATGTGTATGAATAAAATATAATATAATCCATGAGCATATACGTGGCTTATATGATAATGGAGGGTGGCCATTAAAACATAAGGAGGACGTATATGTATGGAGAATAAAAATAATGAGGACCGACATAACTTTATGGGTGTATGATGTTATGAAGACCATGCGAACATAATATAATATTAAAACATGTACATGGGCTCATATATGTCGGCCATGAAGCATATGGGTGAGCACGTATAATAAAATGGGTGAGCACACATGGATAAGACAAAACCGACATGATTTATGGGGCATGTATGACATATATGTGGGCTTTACATGTAAGAAGATGGGGTCAGCCGTGAGTGGAGCACACCCCCTTTAAACGCATGAGGAAGCATATATATGTGGATGAGCATGAGGCTCATTTCAACAACAAACTTCGCTCTACGTTCCTCTTCGCATAAGGACAAGGGACATGTGAAGGCTGGGTTTGATGTGCATTCTCTTATGCACATAAACAAGGGAGGTCTTTCATATGTTTAAAGATTGGGTTATGTGGAAGGTGCTCGGTTGAGGAAGGTTGTTCTACATGATATGACGTTGGGTTGTGAGGGAGTTTTGTACACGGTTGGGTGCAGAATTGTGTGAGTATCTTGGGTGACCCGTATGGGTACCCGCTCACAAGCAAAGGTGCAGAATTGTGTATGTAAAAGGCTTCTCATGCCTCGTTGTAATCATTCTTAAGTGTTGGACGTGGACATTGCCTGGCACACTTGTTGTATTATTGAAGAAATTCTGATATAATATATTGTGGGCAGACTTTACCGGGAGTTGCCCCTCCCATTCTTGAATGTTGGTTGCAATTTGTTATTCGGTTTAATTGCATATGAATGTTAAGAATGGTTTATGATGAATTATAAAGAATAATGCTTTTACATGGTTATGAGATAACAGTTAAGGCATGTTGATGTTGTTTAAGGCGTAGTCCATATGTGCGATTATTGAACAAATAATCGTGCACGGTGGTGCCGCACGCGCCCAATAAGAAAAAAAAAAGATTTGGGGCGTGACAGTTGGTATCAGAGCTCAGGTTGAGCTGGTTGAGCGTGATTGCTCGTGACAGTGGAGACAGGTATTTGCGAAGTGAAGGAAGCCGTTTTCACATAAAGTGAAACAAGGGCCGGTTCATGGTTGCAGGGACTTGGTGAAGCTGGTAAAGGTTGGAACCGGGTTTTCGTGGAGTAGTGCAGACAGTACTACGTGCTGGTCATACGATTTGAGCACTTGTCAGGTGGACAAGCGGGACTGCGTATGAACAGGTATACACGGTTTGGGCGTTTGGACGAAGTACGAGCCGGGGAAGACGAAGAACAAGGCATGGCAAGTTTGGAAGAAGGCGAAAGGAAGCTCTTGCTGACCTTATACAGGTTGAAGCGGTTAATGAAAGAGCATCCCCGAATTCGTGACGAGCTTGCAGTCTTGGAGAAGAACGTTGAAGATGAACTTCTTCAACTTGGTTGGGCAATGGAGCAAGATCAGGTTGCTAATTGTACTACTGAGGAAGATGAATTTTTGATGACCAACGATGTTGCAGACATGACCGTGACCGAGGATGGGCTTGAACTTTATCAAGTTGGACTAGGATCGAGCAGTTTGCATACATACATAAATGAGGACACTCATATGGAAGAACACCATGATGATGAGGACATGATGGATGATAAAATTGAAGACAAACAAGTTGAGCCAGGATCGTGCAACTTATCAACATGGATGGATGGTACTCATGTTTCATTTGGACATTTGGTAGATGGACCGTGTGCAGAGAGAGGCAAAACCAGTTTGTCGTTGCTATGGAGCATCTCACCATGGGTGTTCATGATGGGACCTTGTATGGAAAAACAAGGATTGTTGATGTTTGCAGGACTTGTTGGCGTTGATTGTGACCTTGTGGCAGAAGGTACAAAGGCCCGTGACAAGGGTGGGACTTGATGATCATTGTGGATGATTGGGTTGTGCTTTAGCCACATGGCTAAGTGCCCAGCATGACTCATGGACCGTTCAGAGGGCACACACTTGGTGATGTTTTGGGTGGACTTCTCATGGCTGAGACCAAGAGCAAGTCTTGGTGACACTTAGGTGGAGGAGCTATGATGGAGGAAACTCACGACATGACTTGATGATGAGGTTGGTGACCGAGTTCACTAAACTGAAGATGGCATCTTGGATGAGGATGACCAATCGTTGCGATGAATCTACTTAGTCGGACTACATGGGCAACTGAGTCATGGACATTAGGTTGGAGACATGGAGCATGGTAGTCTTATGCAAGGACACATTGTAGGTACACGTGTGGAGATGTCACTTATGGACATCCGATGAGGTGTAACCAGGCATGGATGTTAAGAAGGTGGACTTGCTTTGTGACATGGAGACTTATACTATGAGACTATGGGGAGGTTGTACACTCTTGTGCAAGAAATCCATGGACTTGGATGGAGTTGTGAGCAGACTATGGAGCATTCCTACTACATGGAGAGCTGATGCATCTTGCAGGGACCTTGTGGCCGAGACTTGTATGCTTGCTGAGATGTTGGTTGGAGATGGCTTATGGTGCTCGTGATGACATGAGATGATCGTGACCTTAGGGACTTCATGTACGGTGGACTTGGAGATCTGATGCATTGAGGAGCTGAGGTCGATGCATACTTCCGAATTTGATGCAGTATGGGTTGCGTACTTCCAAGTACATGCATAGGATCATGGCTTGGAAGAGTGACTTGATGTGGAGGATCGATGAGACACTTTGAGGTGATGGGATCACGATGATGATGATGATGCCTTGGTGGCGCACTTGGGCATAGGTTGACCCGAGACTCAACTACTTTACACTTATGGATGATGTTGGGATTGATGTGGCTAACTTCATATAGCACATTGGTACCAAACGTCATGGACCTGAGCATGGATTACTTATGAGGATGGAGTCTTGATCTAGTCAGGATGTGACAAGGATGCTTTGAGGAATGACTGATGGTGGCATGAGGATGTGCATTCTCATGGTTTGGGCGTGATGGTTGGATTAGCTACCCAACTAGTTCAGACATGGGAGTTGGCAGTGTGCAGAGATATGTTGACATCATGTTGGAGTATCAGGGCAGCATTTCACATGAGGACGACATATGGGTTGAGATGGCTTCCTGTTGATGATGATCTTGGTGGAGAGCTACCGAGATGATATGTTGTCAAGGACGACAACGATTTCAGGTGGAGGAGGATGTCACGCCCTCGGATCTCGGGTATGCGTGCACAATGGCGCGAGCGCCCGTGCACGACGACGGGCGCGTTTTGGCACGACGATGGGTGAACCTTCGACACTTGGACGACGAGCGCGCTGCGGTTGCGGTGCGACGTTGACACAGTGCGACATGAACGGACAGCAATGCGACGCTAAGGTGAGATGGCTGTGACGTTATGGAGCACGCACATGAAATGTGACGAACAGTGCGACGTTAATTGGTGCGACGAAAGATCGTCACATGTGCGACATAAAAACATGACGAGAGCACTTAGGCCCGGATATGGCTAAGTGTTGGACGAAATATTTATGTACATGAAAACATGTGTTATAATGACTTATATGCATAAGGAAATATGTGTGGAGTAATAAGGAAATATAACATATGGTTTGTAAGGATATATATAAATATGTGTATGAATAAAATATAATATAATCCATGAGCATATACGTGGCTTATATGATAATGGAGGGTGGCCATTAAAACATAAGGAGGACGTATATTTATGGATAATAAAAATAATGAGGACCGACATAACTTTATGGGTGTATGATCTTATGAAGGCCATGCGAACATAATATAATATTAAAACATGTACATGGGCTCATATATGTCGGCCATGAAGCATATGGGTGAGCATGTATAATAAAATGGGTGGGCACACATGGATAAGACAAAACCGACATGATTTATGGGGCATGTATGACATATATGTGGGCTTTACATGTAAGAAGATGGGGTCGGCCGTGAGTGGATCACACCCCCTTTAAACGCATGAGGAAGCATATATATGTGGATGAGCATGAGGCTCATTTCAACAACAAACTTCGCTCTACGTTCCTCTTCGCATAAGGACAAGGGACATGCGAAGGCTTGGTTTGATGCGCATTCTCTTTTGCGCATAAACAAGGGAGGTATTTCGTATGTTTAAGGATTGGGTTATGTGGAAGGTGCTCGGTTGACGAAGGTTGTTCTACATGATATGATGTTGGGTTGTGAGGG